>NW_026508883.1:0-10450 GCF_026875155.1 Cherax quadricarinatus
ACAGGTTTAGGAACCCAGCGTCCCAAAAATTTGAGGTGTTTTATCTCCGTTATGCGCGCTTGAAAGTTCCTGAAATTTTTTCTAGGTGGGCAATTTCCCCTGCCTTAAAGGTGCTTTAGTGTGCAGAAATTTTCCGCCTAGATAGAAAAAGTGCCCTGAAGGTGTCTCAGGGGCTGGCCTCCCATTTTTTAAAGGGTTTCCCTTTTACCCATCCTGTCATTTTTCAGCAGATCGATTGATACAATTTATGGCCTTAAGGTGGACCCTCCCGACATGATCACCCCGGTCTTTGACTTTGGGTTTCGCTCTATTTTTTTGCCAAAAAATTTGTTTTGTACTTGTGAAGTTTTAAATTTTCCCCTCATGTTTACCAATCTGAGTATTGAAAATTCTCATCGTTGAACTCATTTTTGTTTTCTGCAGCCACTAAAAATTTGGTTATGTTCCCTGGATTTTGCAGTGTCTGCAAGGGAAACATGTAAAAGGATTGGGTGCCCATCTGAAAAGGAAGACCGGTGCTGTGGCGACACCCTTGTCTTGCGGTTTAAAAGGATGAGGAAAAAGAGGGAGCGAGTACGTGCCTTGTAAACCGAGTTTTCACGAGCTGCCTCGAATTTTACTCTGTTGACGATACTCCTTTTTCGTTATGAGGAAATTATGATCCATCGACCGACTTTTCCTGTTATTCCTTTAGCAGCATTTTGTGCGCTATTTTCCCCTGGTCCACTTGTCGAAGCTTTTTCAAAGTCTGTATATATTAAATCTGCATTTTTTTTTTCTTTAGTGCATTAGGCCTTGTCGTGTGGTCCAATATTTTAGACAGCAGGGGCGACCCGTTTTAAACCTGTTGCCCCGGGTTGGTAATGATGGGTTTTTTGATCGGGTGATCTTTCTTTTAGGCCCTTTTAAAATTTTTTTTGTATGGGATGTTATGCATTGTTGAGTTCTTTGCTGTTGCTTTACTGCCCCCTTTTGGGGGGTGGGCTTGTCTGTTGTTTTTAGTAACTGTGGGACGCCCCCCCTGCCCCCTGCTCCCCCTTTCCCTAGGATGGAAAAGGGGCCCGGTAGGGGCTTCTTGCATTCTTGATGAAAACCGAGTTTTCCCTGATTGGGCCCCGGGGGAGATGCATGGGGAGTCATTTATCGCCTGTTCGAAGTCATTTGGGGCAGGGTAACTCGGGTAGGCTTGGTTTAATCAAATTTTTTTTCTCTATAAAAAATTCATTTTTTCTTCGACCTCAGTCGGTTGCGGCTTCTAAAAAAGAGTATTTGGGCTTGAGTAGCTCACTCTTTCCCTTTTTGTCATTTTGTAGGCCCTCTGTTAAGTAGGGGCCCAAAACTGGACGTTGTTTTCCCTTTATTAGGGGTAGGAGAAAAAAACTTGGGTTTTTTTCGATTTTTTTTTATGGCTTTTAGTTTTTCCCCCGGGTTCCTGACTCCTAAAAGGGTTTTTTAGCTTAATTTTATCTTTCTATTTCTCTGACCGTCTCCCTACGATTTCAGATAAGACCTCTTTTAGCCGCTCTTTTTCTTTTCCGTCGCTGAAAGGGAGCGCCTGTCCCCTTTCTGTTTTACATCTACTCCTCCTTTTTCTTAGAGGAATAAGCCTTGTGCATACATCGAGTGCTACGAGTTAATCTGTTCTAGGCATAAGTTGGGGTCTGTGTTGCTTAGTATATCTTCCCAGCTTATATCGGTTAGGACTTGGTTTACTTGGTCCCACTTTATGTTTTTGTTATTGAAGTTGAATTTGGTGAATGCTCCTCGTGACTAATCTCATTATGTCGGTCTGGGGCTCCGCGCATACAGACTGAACCTCAATTATGTTGTGATCTGAGTATATTGTTTTTTGATATGGTGATATTTCTTATCAGATCATCATTGTTAGTGGAAGATGAGGTCTAGTGTATTTCCAGTCTAGTAGGCTCTATTATTGCTGGTTTAAATTGAATTTTGTGCAGAGATTTAAAGCTCGCGTGAGTGTGAGTTTTCATCAGAGCTGCCTCCTGGTGTTATTACTGAACAATATTATTTGCTTATTCTCCATTTTAGGTGCCTTAAGTTGAAATCCCCCAGGAGCAAGATGTTGGGTGCAGGAGCTGGAAGGTTTTCCAGACAGTGGTCAATTTTAACAGCTGTTCCTGGAATTGCTGGGATGTTGCTCCGGAGGCTTGTAGGACTATCCAATGACTAGGTTTTGGTCTCGACCTTTACTGCTAAAACTTCCACTACATCATTTGAGGCATTTAGCAGTTCTGTGCAAACAAGTGACTCTGCAATGTACAGGCCAACCCCCCCTTTTGCCTGTTCACTCTGTCACATCTGTATAGGTTGTAACTGGGATCCATATTTCGTTGTCCAAGTGATCCTTTATGTGGGTCTCAGTGAAAGCCGCGAACATTGCCTTTGCCTCTGCAAGCAGTCCACGGATGAAAGGTATTTTGTTGTTTGTTGCTGGCTTTAGACCCTGTATATTTGCAAAGAAGAATGTTATCGGACTGGTGGTATTGTTGGTACTGGGGGGGGGATTTTTTTTCCGGCATTAGTATCTGTATCTGTTGGTTTGGAGTGGAGGCCATCGACTGTGGTTCCACTCCAGGAATGACTGGATTTGGTGTACGATTTCTGCCATTTCCTGCCAGTTTTTTTTCCTTCCTGGCACTAAAAAACCTCTCCCTCTTGAGTGGCTGTGGCTACCCAGGTTTTCCATGGCCTGGATGTTTTGTATCTTTTTGTCCCCTTTAGATGGTATGCCTGGCAATTTAAGTTTAGCACAGTCTTTCCTGTACTGAAGAGGTACACAGTTCAGGGTGAAAAAGCTTACAGGAAGGGAGTTTGCATTTTCCTGTTGTCATATGGGCATGGCATTTCCTAGGGTGGTCATAGTTGCACGTCCCATCTGTTTTTCCGAATTTCCCATGTCTGCAGATACCCAAATGCATAGTATGTGCACAGGCTTGGTTTCTGTTTGCCTTGGGTTTTTGGGGACTGTATTCCCTGTTGGTGCATGTTTCCCTGTCTTATTCCTATCCTCCCTAGCACCAACAATGGAGCTCCCACCAGTTGTTTCTGGTAATATATCCTCACTATAGCTAGTGGAGTTTCCCCTTGTTTGCTATTTCCTGTGGTATTTTTAGTTTTCAATATTGGTTTTATCTTATCTTTGACTACACTTTTTTTCCCCACTACGGCCCTGTCACCTATGAGGTCATTTATATGTATTCCTTCCTGTGTATAATTCCCGACTTCCTGGACAAAATCTCCAGCTTCACCATTACTGTCTCCCCGGACAGCACCTCCAGCTTCACCATTACTGTCTCCCAGGACAGCACCTCCAGCTTCACCATTACTGTCTCCAAGGACAGCACCTCCAGCTTCCCATTACTGTCTCCCAGGACAGCACTATCAGCCCCACATTTACTGACTACCAGGACATCACCTGCAGCCCTTTCAGTTTCTGACTACATGGGGCCCCTATCAAGGGCAGTACCATTCAGCCCAGAGTTTTTATGTTCCCATCTGTTGTAGAAAGCTTCCAGGTTGTCTATGAAAGCAGCTTTGATGTTATCCTCTTTTAATACCCTTGTGATTTTAGTCCACAGATTTTCATCATTTGGGCATACCCAAAAACACTTCCCTGTTTTAATACTGCTTGTAGCTAGTTCTTGGATATCTGCACAAGGGGCGTGACACCAATTTCCACAAAAATGACAATTTATCCATGTGGAAGCCCATTTGTTTGATTGACTGCAGACTACACAGAGCTTCATAATGATTTGAGTGGTTGATTTACTGTAATTCTACTAGCAACCTCTTGAATACTCTATTAATACCCTCCTTAAATGAAGCTCTAGCTATTTGTATTTCTATTTCTAACTAATTGGACAGCTTACCGTGTACGTTCCTGATTTATATTTATTGTTTGTGTTTGATAAGGGCGCCTACAACCGTTTACAGTCTGCTTTATTGTCCAACGAATCCGTTTGAAACCAGTCAACGGTTACAAGTACTGACTGATGTTGTAGTGGCCAGGCTTAGGCATGGTTACAAGTACTGATTGATGTTGTAGTGGCCAGGCTTAGGCTTGGTTACAAGTACTGACTGATGTTTTAGTGGCCAGGCTTAGGCTTGGTTACAAGTACTGACTGATGTTGTAGTGGCCAGGCTTAGGCTTGGTTACAAGTACTGACTGATGGTGTAGTGGCCAGGCTTAGGCATGGTTACAAGTACTGACTGATGTTGTAGTGGCCAGCTTAAAGGGTTGGTTACAAGTACTGACTGATGTTTTGTAGTGGCCAGGGTAAGGCTTGGTTACAAAATACTGACTAATGCTGTAGTGGCCAGGCTTAGGCTTGGTTACAAGTAAATGACTGAGTTTTTAGTGGCCAAAGGGTTAGGCTTGGTTACAAGTACTGACTGATGTTGTAGTGGCCAGGCTTAGGCATGGTTACAAGTACTGACTGATGTTGTAGTGGCCAGGCTTAGGCTTGGTTACAAGTACTGACTGATGTTGTTGTGGCCAGAGTAAGGTTTGGTTACAAGTACTGACTGATGTTGTAGTGGCCAGGCTTAGGCTTGGTTACAAGTACTGACTGATGTTGTAGTGGCCAGGGTAAGGCTTGGTTACAAGTACTGACTGATGTTGCAGTGGGCCCGTCTTTGGCTTGGTTGCAAGTACGACTGATGGTTTTTAGTGGGCCCGGGTTAGGCTTGGTTACAAGTACTGACTGATGTTGTAGTGGCCAGGGTAAGGCTTGGTTACAAGTACTGACTGATGTTGTAGTGGCCAGGCTTAGGCTTGGTTACAAGTACTGACTGATGTTGTAGTGGCCAGGCTTAGGCATGGTTACAAGTACTGATTGATGTTGCAGTGGCCAGGCTTAGGCTTGGTTACAAGTACTGACTGATGTTTTAGTGGCCAGGCTTAGGCTTACCTGGAGTTTACCTGGAGAGAGTTTCGGGGGTCAACGCCCCCGCGGCCCGGTCTGTGACCAGGCCTCCTGGTGGATCAGCCCCTGATCAACCAGGCTGTTGCTGCTGGCTGCACGCAAACCAACGTACGAGCCACAGCCCGGCTGATCAGGAACTGACTTTAGGTGCTTGTCCAGTGCCAGCTTGAAGACTGCCAGGGGTCTGTTGGTAAGTAAGTAAGTAAGTAAGTAAGTAAGTAAGTAAATTTATTCAGGTATACACAATACAGTTACATAGAATTATCATACATAGCAGCATATGTGTAGAGAACCTAGGATAACCCAAAAAAGTCAGACAGAGTGACTTATTTCCCCCTTATGTGTGCTGGGAGGCAGTTGAACAGTCTCGGGCCCCTGACACTTATTGTATGGTCTCTTAACGTGCTAGTGACACCCCTGCTTTTCATTGGGGGGATGGTGCATCGTCTGCCAAGTCTTTTGCTTTCGTAGTGAGTGATTTTCGTGTGCAAGTTCGGTACTAGTCCCTCTAGGATTTTCCAGGTGTATATAATCATGTATCTCTCCCTCCTGCGTTCCAGGGAATACAGGTTTAGAAACCTCAAGCGCTCCCAGTAATTGAGGTGTTTTATCTCCGTTATGCGTGCCGTGAAAGTTCTCTGTACATTTTCTAGGTCGGCAATTTCACCTGCCTTGAAAGGTGCTGTTAGAGTGCAGCAATATTCCAGCCTAGATAGAACAAGTGACCTGAAGAGTGTCATCATGGGCTTGGCCTCCCTAGTTTTGAAGGTTCTCATTATCCATCCTGTCATTTTTCTAGCAGATGCGATTGATACAATGTTATGGTCCTTGAAGGTGAGATCCTCCGACATAATCACTCCCAGGTCTTTGACGTTGGTGTTTCGCTCTATTTTGTGGCCAGAATTTGTTTTGTACTCTGATGAAGATTTAATTTCCTCATGTTTACCATATCTGAGTAATTGAAATTTCTCATCGTTGAACTTCATATTGTTTTCCGCAGCCCACTGAAAGATTTGGTTGATGTCCACCTGGAGCCTTGCAGTGTCTGCAATGGAAGACACTGTCATGCAGATTCGGGTGTCATCTGCAAAGGAAGACACGGTGCTGTGGCTGACATCCTTGTCTATGTCGGATATGAGGATGAGGAACAAGATGGGAGCTAGTACTGTGCCTTGTGGAACAGAGCTTTTCACCGTAGCTGCCTCGGACTTTACTCTGTTGACGACTACTCTCTGTTCTGTTAGTGAGGAAATTATAGATCCATCGACCGACTTTTCCTGTTATTCCTTTAGCACGCATTTTGTGCGCTATTACGCCATGGTCACACTTGTCGAAGGCTTTTGCAAAGTCTGTATATATTACATCTGCATTCTTTTTGTCTTCTAGTGCATTTAGGACCTTGTCGTAGTGATCCAATAGTTGAGACAGACAGGAGGGACCTGTTCTAAACCCATGTTGCCCTGGGTTGTGTATCTGATGGGTTTCTAGATGGGTGGTGATCTTGCTTCTTAGGACCCTTTCAAAGATTTTTATGATATGGGATGTTAGTACTATTGGTCTGTAGTTCTTTGATATTGCTTTACTGCCCTCTTTGTGGAGTGGGGCTATGTCTGTTGTCTGTATGTATGTATGTCTGTTTTTCTGTTGGTTACAAGTACTGACTGATGTTGTAGTGGCCAGGCTTAGGCTTGGTTACAAGTACTGACTGATGTTGTAGTGGCCAGGCTTAGGCATGGTTACAAGTACTGACTGATGTTGTAGTGGCCAGGCTTGGTTACAAGTACTGACTGATGTTGTAGTGGCCAGGCTTAGGCATGGTTACAAGTACTGACTGATGTTGTAGTGGCCAGGGTAAGGCTTGGTTACAAGTACTGACTAATGCTGTAGTGGCCAGGCTTAGGCTTGGTTACAAGTACTGACTGATGTTGTAGTGGCCAGGCTTAGGCTTGGTTACAAGTACTGACTGATGTTGTAGTGGCCAGGCTTAGGCATGGTTACAAGTACTGACTGATGTTGTAGTGGCCAGGCTTAGGCTTGGTTACAAGTACTGACTGATGTTGTAGTGGCCAGGCTTAGGCATGCTTACAAGTACTGACTGATGTTGTAGTGGCCAGGCTTAGGCATGGTTACAAGTACTGACTGATGTTGTAATGGTTAGGCTTAGGGTTGGTTACAAGTACTGACTGATGTTGTAATGGTTAAGCTTAGGCTTGGTTACAAGTACTTCTGGCAGTTTGGGAGACACACAGATGATGATCAAACTAAATGCAAATTAAGTGATTAGACATATGGTCACTGTCTTGAACACTATGTGCTTAATTGTCCACTTACTGAGGAATGTAGAGACAGACAGTATAATAACCTATGTGACATGTCAAAATATCTTATTAATGAAAATAATATAATATAATATCTTTATTTACTACAAGTACATGTACATGGTATACAGGCCTAGGTGACATCAATGACATACTGTACAGAAAGCCGCTTGTTATGCTGAGCATTTCGGCCAAATTAGGTCAGTTTTGTCCCAGGATGCGACCCACACCAATCGACTAACACTCAGGTACCCATTATACTGATGGGTGGACAGGGACAGCAGGTGTCTTATGGAAACACGTCCCTAATGTTTTCCGGCCGTACCAGAGGAGATTCGAACCCTAGACCTCAGTCTGTGAGCTGAGGGGGCTAGCGTGTGTATACTAAGTATACTTAGTATACCGTGTATACTAAGCAAATTTCCTAAATTTGCTTGTAACAGATAAGTGAACTGTAGATATGCAGATACAAATACAAATGTACACCTGTTAACCCTTTTGGGGCCTAGTTCCTGGGCCTTTTGTGGATCCACATGCTCTCGCGCTGCCGTCCACAGGATGTATGTGGGGTGCACAATAAACTAGCCACTTCGGTGGCAAAATCTATCAACTACTAAAGTTACTACTACTGCTATTACTGCTACTATAACTGTAACCACTATCACTATTTTACTACTACTATAACTGTTACTTTTATTATTACTGTTACTACTACTATTACTGTTACTGGAGTTTACCTGGAGAGAGTTCGGGGATCAACGTCCCCGCCTGTGGCCAGGCTTCATGGTGGATCAGGGCTTGATCAACCAGGCTGTTACTGCTGGCCGCACGCAATCCAACGTACGAGCCACAGCCCGGCTGGTCAGGTACTGACTAAAGGTCTCTGTTCAGTGCCTGCTTGAAGACAGCCAGGGGTCTATTGGTAATCCCCCTTATGTATGCTCAGAGGCAGTTGAACGGTCTTAGGCCCCTGGCACTTATTGTGTTGTCTCTTCTCGTGCTAGTGACACCCCTGCTTTTCATTGAAGGAAGTGATTTTCGTGTGAAACTTTAGTACTAATCTCTCTAGGATTTTCCAAGTGTATATAATCATGTATCTCTCCCGCCTGCATTCCAGGGAACTCAGGTTTAGGAACCTCAAGCGCCCCCAGTAATTGAGGTGTTTTATCTCCGTTATGCGTGCCGTGAAGGTTCTCTGTACATTTTCTAGGTCAGCAATTTCACCTGCCTTGAAAGGTGCTGTTAGTGTGCAGCAATATTCCAGTCTAGATAGAACAAGCGACCTGAAGAGTGTCATCATGGGCTTGGCATCCCTAGTTTTGAAGGTTCTCATTATCCATCCTGTCATTTTTCTAGCAGATGCGATTGACAGTGTTATGGTCCTTGAAGGTGAGATCCTGACATGATCACTCCCAGGTTTTTAACATTAGTTTTTCGCTCTATTGTGGTTGGAATTTGCTTTATACTCCGATGAAGTTTTAATTTCCTCACGTTTTCCATATCGGAGTAATTGAAATTTCTCATCATTGAACTTTTCATGACTTCGTGTGAAAAGAACTAAGCAAGTTAAACCGAACTTAGAGCACCGGTCCAGATAACATCCCGGCTAAGTTCCTAAAAGATGGTGCCTCTGAACTCCGATGTAGTTTTAATTTCCTCACGTTTTCCATATTGGAATAATTGAAATTTCTCATCATTGAACTTCATATTATTTTCTGCGGTCCATTTAAAGATTTGGTTGATGTCCGCCTGGAGCCTTGCAGTGTCTTCAATGGAGAACACTCTCATGCAAATTCGGGTGTCATCTGCAATGGAAGACACGGTGCTGTGGATTATATCCCTGTCTATGTCAGATATGAGGATGAGGAACAAGATGGGAGCGAGTACTGTGCCTTGTGGAACATAGGTTTTCACTGTAGCCGCCTCAAACTTTACTCTGTTGACTACTACTCTTTGTGCTCTGTTTGTTAGGAATTTAAAGATCCATCTACCAATTTTTCCTGTTATTCCTTTATCACGCATTTTGTGTGCTATTACACCATGGTCACACTTGTCAAAGACTTTTGCAAAGTCTGTGTATACTACATCTGCATTCTGTGTGTCTTCTAGGGCATCCAGGACCTTGTCGTAGTGGTCCAGTAGTTGGGACAGGCAGGAGTGACCTGCTCTAAACCCATGTTTCCATGGGTTGTGTAACTGATGGGTATCTAGATAGGTGGTGATCTTGCTTCTTAGGACCCTTTCATTTTTTTTTGTGATATGTGGACGTTAGCGCTATCGGTCTGTAATTCTTTGCTACTGCTTTACTGTCCCCTTTGTGGAGTGGGACTGTGAATGTTTTTAGTGACCGTGGGATGACCGCTGTGTCCATGCTCCCTCTCCATAGAATGCTAAAGGCACGTAATAGGGGCTTCTTGCATTACTTGACGAACATGGAGTTCCACGAGTCTGGACCTGGGGCAGAGTGCATGGACGTGTCATTTATTGTTTTTTTTTTTTTTGAAGTCATGTGGTGTTAGGATAATATCATGATGCTTAAGTCGACCAAACTCTGTCTCGGTCATAAAAAATTAATTCATGTCGTCGACTCTTAGTCTGGTTAGCGGTTCACTGAATACTGCTGTCGTCTGTGCAAGTCCCATCTCATCTAAGCAAGGGTCCAGTACCGGATGTTGTTTTCGCCTTAGATTAGATTTTTGCCACCGAAGTGGCTAGTTTATTGTGCACCCCATATCCATCCTGTAGCGCAAGAGCATATGGAAACACAAAAGGCCCAGGAACTAGGCCCCAAAAGGGTTAACAGGTGTACATATGGATTTATATCTACATATCTACAGTTCAATTATCTGTTACAAGCAAATTTAGGAAATTTGCTTAGTATATCTCGTATCTTATTTTCATTAATAAGATATCTTCACGTGTCACATATGTTATTATACTATCTCTACTAGTGTGGGTGTATGATCCACTTAATATTTGTATTTATAACTCATTACAATTGTGACCAGGTGTGGACGTATCAGTGGTTCATTACTTTGTAATTTGCTCATGACTGTAACCATGTATAGGAGTGAAGCTGATTCATTACCTCTGTAACTTGCCATGATTGTGACCAGATCTACCTGGAGTTCATTACCTTTGTAACTAGTTCAGCTATCATAACTTTGGGTCCAGTCACTGGAC
>NW_026508884.1:0-14664 GCF_026875155.1 Cherax quadricarinatus
TTACTCCAATTAAAAAAATAATGTGTAGAAAATCACTAAATTATCTTAAAGAAAAAATAAAATACAATTGTAACATACAGACTTCAAACCTATCATTTAAAGAATCCAATGACATTATTATACCATCTCCATCTCAATGGTAAAATTAATTTAAAAAAAATGATTAATAATATTTATTTACAATATTTAAATGATCCTTATAAGAATCGACAATATTTAATAAAGGAAAGAAAGAAATTAATAAAACAATGGAATAAGAAAAGAAAAGGAAAAAAGAAACATTTAAGTTATAATTTTCCTATTTATAATAACAATAATATTATAAAAAAATATAATACTAATAATTTTATTAATATATATATTTTTTGTAAAAGTAAACATATTATAAAATTTAATAATAATTATGAAAATTGTTTTATTCAAAGAAATCCCTTAGAAGCTTTAGTTTTATATTTTAAAGAAATTATTTTTACTTGTCCTGTATGCCTAGATAATAGTTACTACATGACTCCCATTATTTTAAAATGTGGTCATTGTTTATGTTTAACATGTTACAAAAATCTGACAAACAACAAGTGTGTTTTATGTCGGTCTTTAATTACAAGAATTATTTAATTAATTGATAAAAAGAATCTCTATGACCAACAATTGATGAATTAGTATACACATAACTTTCACGAAATTTATAAAATTCTTCATTTTTTATATTTTTTTTAGAATATTAACAATACTAATATCATTTTCTTCAGTAAATATATAAATATATGATTTTTGCATTAATTTTAATTTTAAAATATTTATTAATATTATTTCACTATCATTATTATTCATATTAATTTTTAAAATATTATTTTCAAATGTAAACAAATTTGATTTATCTTTTTTTTTATAAAGTAATAAAGCTGATATATTTTTAGGTAGTTTATGGGTTGATTGAAACAATTGTGTAATTTCTAATTCCAAATTGGGTATTATTTTTAATAAATAAGGTATTATTTGTGAATTTAGAGTGCGGACAACTGAAATATAATTGTTGGTTGTATTCTCTAAAAATTTTATGAATAATTGATGGGTCCAATAATAAGTTAATTGAGTCATTGTAAATATTAATGTAGATATCAGACAAACAATGAGGACAAAAATTATTATCTTCAGAGAGTTGTTGTTCTTGTGGAGTATTATAAAGCCAACAATAAAATCCTTGACAATTTAAACATAATTTTATTTTTTTATTATTTAAATACATTTTTTTTAACCTTTTGTTATTTACAAATTATATTAATAAAAAATATGTCTGATAATTATATTCTTTTAGAAATTGATAATATAATTCTTGATCAATATGTTGAAGAAATTGATAAATTATATAATACATTTCAAAAATTTCTTTACATACATTTTCTATATTCTACATTATCTCAAACATTAAACATTTTCAATGTTGCTTCAATTTTTTTTTCAATAGCTTTTCCTAAACAACATTACAGTCTTATTATTAGTCTAGTGGGAATTTCTCTAAATAACATATGTAATATAAATACACACAGAGATAAACTTAAGAATATATTAACTGTATACACTGATCATATTATTCCTGATATGGAAAATATTATTTATGAATATTTTAATAAAGATATTCAGGAATTTATATATCAAAAAAAACAAAAAGGAATTGTAAACGATTCAAAATTAGACTATATGGAAGGATTAACAAAAATACGAAATTTAACAAAAAATAATTATAAGAAATTTCTAGGCGAAATGTTTACAATTCCTGTAAGTAAACCTTATTTCAATTACATAAAATATTAATTCTTTTGTATTATATTATACCTAACCGATCTTTATTATTAACATCCTACCATTCACCCAATACATATAAAATTATAAAAAATAAAAAAAAAAAGAATATTGAATGGTATAATGAGGTAATTATTTAAATTCGAATGATTTCGAAAAATTAAAAAAAGAATATTAATCGACCAAACATAATCCTCATACTCAAGAGAAATTATTACTTATGTGATGAAGTGAAGAAATAATTATCTCAGCAAGAAGAATCTCAATGTACTATAAACGCAATCGAACAAATCTTGCTTTAATCCTAGTAAGTATAAAAAAAAAAATGAATGTACTTGCGAAAATTGAAAATAAAATTAAAAACACGTAGTATATATTCACGCTATTACACCTGATATTAGTTTATCGTTTATAATATTTAATTTAAATCAAGATGCTAATTTAAATATCAAACACGAGTTACAAAAAATGTACAACTTTAAATAAGATACATATAGGACCTATTTTAAATCAAGAAATCCGCCTTCCTCGTCTTGTGGAAATCGTAAGAAGAAATAATAAACCTATTTTAAGAAAAAAATTATTTTTATAACACTTAAAACGAATTTGTGGAAATTAATTAGAGCAAGAGAACATGCCTATAAACTTTTACTCATTTATCACACTGGTCTTCGTTTTTAAGAAGCTAAACGTTTAACTCATCAACAAATAAATAATAGACGCATATATCCTGAAACAAAAACAGTAATTTTACCTGTTATTAATGGAAAACATGGTAAAGATCGTAACGATTTATTCCATTATTGAAAGGGTGGTGCAACAATTTTTTCCATATAAAAAATTTACATACCATTTGTTAAATAGTCAAATGGAAACCTTAATTATTAATAATCCTGGAACTAAAATAACTGATTATGTAAAACAAACCTATTTTTTATTAAATTTATGTTTTTTTATATTACAAAGTTTATCAGAGTACTCCTGCAAAAAATTTTATAGAAACATTTAATGATAATTTTGCAAAACAAAAAAAATCCAAGTTTAAAACCTTACGAAGATCTTAAAGGATCAGAACTCATCAATACGATGTTGATTTTTGCCACTCCTAAACATTTAAATAATTTATCTAAACATTTCGCGATGATCCTATAAAATTATTAAAATTATAGCTTAAATTTTAGGCCATTCTAACATTAAAATAATTAATAAAAATTATTATATAAGTCGAGTAAATATAGATGAAGAAGAATGAAGAAAGAAAACAGAAGAAGAAGAATAAGAAGAGAAGAAAAAGAAGACTAATCATAATAATGAAAATGCTTGCTATTAGAAATATAATAATGAAAAAATTTTATTGGGGTAAAAATGCAAGATTAGAATGAAACAAAATTATCAAAATCTAATTGAATATAAATGTTATATCTAATCTACAAGATAATTCCCATCCTTTAGCATTTCGAAATAATAATAATACTATATTAATAATTAAACCTTCAATTGTATATTAAAATAAAGTTAATAAATTAATAATTTATTTTTTTTAATATATAAAATAAATGAAAATATAGTTTATTATACAATATTATAGAAATTTTGTACTTCTTAATTTTAAACATATATTCATGTTATATTAACATAGTAAATATTTTAGTGCTACACTGAATATTGGTAGCTACACTGAGATAAAAGGTTAGATAGGGATTACAAGGAAGAATAGGAAGCATCAGGGAAGAGAGAGGTGAAGTTTATAACTAAAAGAGGATGCAGTTAGGGTAAGATATAAACAGCTATTTGAGGATAGATGGGCTAATGAGACATAGGCAAAGGGGTCTAAGAGGTATGGGTAGGTTTTTAAAAATGTAAGTGTTAGAGTCTTCAGCAGAAGTTTGATGGTTACAAGGAAAGTGGTGCAGGAGGGAAAGGAGCTATTGGTGGAATGATGGATGTAAATTAGAGTATAAGGGAGAAAAAGTTAGCATATGATAAGTTTTTACAAAGTAGAATTGGATGCAAGGAGGGAAGAGTATAAAGGAAGAAAAAGAGAGAGGTAATAGAGTGGTGAAGCAATGTATAAAAAGAGAGCAAATGAGAAGTGGGTGAGATTTTATCAACAAATTATGTTGAAATAAGAAAGAAAGTTTTGGAGTTAGATTAACAAGTTAAGAAAGCCTAGAGAACAATATGGATTTGTCAGTTAAAAAAAAAAATGAGGAGAGGAGAGTTATTTAAATGGAGAGTTAGAGGTATTGGGAAGATGGAAGGAATATATTGAGGAATGTTAAATGTATGATGAATGATAGGGAAGCTGTTGATTTCGTGTATAGGGCAAGGAGAATAACAATCTTGTAGGAGTGAGGAATAGCCGAGTTGTGATTGTGGGGGAATTTTCGGTGAGCAAGTAGGTAAAATGAAAGGGGGTAAGGGTCAAGCCGGGATTGATGGGATATAAGATAGAAAATGTTAAAGCAGGTGGGGATATAGTTTTGGAGTGGGTTTGGTGGCAATTGTTTAATAACCTGTATGGAAGAGGGTAAGGTACCTAGGGATGGCAGAGAGCATGCATAGTTCCTTGTATAAAGGCAAAGGGGATAAAAGAGATTGCAAAAAAAATTATAGGGGGATAAGTCTGTTGAGTGTACCTGGTAAAGTGTATGGTAGAGGTTATATTGAAAGAATTAAGAGTAAGACGAGAATAGGATAGCATATGAAACAAGGAGCCTTTAAGGAAAGGTAGGGGGTGTGTGGACCAGATGTGTTTTACAGTGAAACATATAAGTGAACAGTATTTAGGATAAAGGCTAAAGAGGTCTTTGTGGCATTTATTGGATTTGGAAAAGGCGTATGACAGGGTGGATAGGGGGGCAAGTGGCAGATGTTGCAAAGTGTATGGTGTAGGTGGAGTTACAGAAAGCAGGAAGAGTTTATACGAGGATAGTGAGGCTCAAGTTAGAGTATGTAGGAAGGGGGATGAGGGAAAATTTTTTTTCTCCAGTAAAAGTAGCCCTTAGACCAAGGAGGTGTGATGTCACCCCGTGGTTGTTTAATATATTTATAGATGGGGTTGTAAGAGAAGTAAATGTCTAGGGACTTGGCAAGAGGCGTGGAGTTAAAAGATAAAGAATCCACACACAAAGTGGGGAGTTGTCACAGCTGCTCTTTGCTGATGACACTGTTGCTTCTTGGGAGTATTCTGAAGAGAAGTTGCAGAGATTGGTGGATTAATTTGGAAGGTTGTGCAAAAGAAGAAAGAATTAAAGAGGTGAATACCAGAAATGATAAGGTTTATGAGGATAAACAAAAAGATTAGGTGATGAAAGAATTGAACTGATCAGATTGGTAGGGTAGAGAGGAAAGGGAGGAGGTGAACGTATCAGGATATTTGGGAGTGGAACGTGTCAGCGGGATGGGTCTAATGAAAGATAGGTGAATCATAGAATTGATGAGGGAAAAAGAGTGAGTGGTGCACTAGGGAGTCAGTGGAGACAAAGAACTTGTGTCCTTGGTGGAGCAAAGAGGGGAATTGTATGTGGGGGGATAGATAGTTGGGGGGTTAGAAAAAACCAAGCGGGGCCTGCGGGTTAATGGGTGTGAAGCGTGGTGGATGAAATGTTGCAAGCGTGGAGAAAGCTGGAGGCAGTGGAGATGGATCATGTCGAGGGCAATGTGTGTTGTGAATATAATGCAGAAGATGTTTAAAAATTTTAAAAAAAAAAATTTTAAAAAAAGATTAAAAATTGGGGGGAAAAAAAAAAGGAAAAAGGGTATTAGAAAAAATGTTTTTAAAAATATTAAAAAAGGGGAAAAAAAAAAACAAATTTTAGAAAAAAAATTGTTTTTAAAAGGAAATGAGAAAAAAGACAAAAAAAAAAAATGGTAATATTAAATTTAAAAAATTTATTAAATTTCTTAAAAAATAAAAATTTAGTATAGGTTAGGAAAAATGCCCAATCTTTTTAAGTTAAAAGGTATTAATAATTAAAATTTGTTTTTTTTGACAAAAAAAATTAAATGTTTTTAAAAAATTTAATATTAAAAAAATCTTCTCAAGAGTATTTTTACAAATATATGTCAGATAATGCTAAAATTTGATTAAAGGGTAAAAATTTTAAAAGTGAAATTATTTTATAGTTCACTGTATTAATTGATATTCAAATTTAAATAAATTTACATTTAAATAGATTAATTATAATTAGTGCAGTTTAATTAAAGAAATAAGGTTAACTCTTTGTTAATAGTATCATGTGAAGAGTTATATCAAATGAATATTATAATATTATTGAAAAAAATTTTTAAGTAATCGTATCATCTGAAGAAAATGTAGAATTAAATGCAATGTTTATTGTTACATTTTAATGGGCCCAACCAATTAAAATGGTATTGTTAAGTACAATTTAGAAAAATAATTCTTTTATTTTAAATGTTGAAATAGAAATATTAATAATATTGATAATATTGATGAAAAACAATTGGTAAAAATCGATATAAAACAAAAAATTTTCATTATATATCAAAAAAAATTAAACTGTTAATCACAAATCTAGTAATTTTAATGAATAATATTATGAATTTCTTAGGTTTTTAATTTAGAAAATTTTTAATATTCATAATTTACCCTAAATAATTAGTAATATTATAATTTTATTGTTCTAATATTAATTGAACATATAAAAAAATTATATAAATTACAATATAGAACTTTTTTTTATAACTATCATCATCATCATCATCATCATCATCATCATCATCATCATCATCATCATCATCATCATCATCATCATCAGACACTTCTGTTTCTTGTTCGATTGCTTGTGCTTGTGATTGTACTTGGTCTAATACAGAAAGTTCTTGTTCTTGTTCTGATCTTTGTTGTGATTTAAGTGGAAGTGATGAACTATTTTCTAAAATTATAGAAAATTATTATTAATGTATAAATATAAATAAATTTGTTTATTATAAAAATAAAATTATTTATAATATTTTATAAAAATATATAAAATTCAAATAAAAATTTATTACTTACCAACACATTTTTTTATATTTTCAAAAAATGTTTTCCAACAAACTTGCACTTTATTTTTTATAACTGAGAGTGTCGTTAACATTTTTTTTGAATGATCAACTATTTTTGTTACCTTTGTATTTTGTCTTCAGGAAAATTTATATTTTCTGCTTCACTATCCACCTGATTAATAAGTTTTTACAAATGTAGGTGATGGTGCTGCTATATCAAAGTTCATATCTACATCATTTAATGTTTCTATGAAAATTTGAAATATTTTCTAGTGTTGTGGTAATGAAGGTTGAATTTTTTAGGTGGAGAGTGGTGGAGGAGGAGGCATTCAGTTTTGAAGGAGTGGATATAAGATTTAAGTCAGTTGTTGAAGGAGTAGTATTGAAGGAAGATGCATTTCAGTTGGATACATTTCGTTGTTGTAGGGAGATTTATTTCAGTTGTTGAAAGAGTAGTTATTGAGGAAGAGCATTTCAGTTGGATACATTTTAGTGTTGAAGGAGGATGCATTTCAGTTGGATACATTTTCAGTTGTTGAAAGGAGGATGCATTTCAGTTGTTGAAGGATGATGCATTTCAGTTGTTGAAGGGGGAGATGCTTTTCAGTTGTTGAAGGAGGATGCATTCAGTTGTTGTTTCTATAGAAACTGATCTACAATTTCTCATTACTTATTAGTTCTAATTAAAGGTTGATCATAATATATTTTTCTAAATGGAAAAGTACTTCGTAGCTGAGTAGGCTGAGTCGGTTGAGCTAGTTGGTGGTTGGTGTAGTTTGAACACATTGATAAGTTTTTGTACTGAAGTTTTGTCATCATGAGTAAATGTCCTTATTCAACCACGGATTCTGAGTGTATAAATAAACTTGTTTTACTTGTTCTTCATTAACTGGTATTAATTTGTAGACTGAAAAAATTGGTTGTCTTGTATAGAATATTATTATTTTGTTATAATCCTTCATTTAATATACATTGAGTGTATCTGCATTATTACGTTCAATTATTTGTCTGCAGCTTCTTTTTTTTGATTTGTTGCTAGTTGTGAATTTTCATCACACATTTCAGTTTCTTATTTTTTTATTTTATTAATGGTCATCTGGTTTTTTTTTCCCATTATTTATGTCACAAGGAACTGTATTTTCAAAGATTATTTTATATGCAATTATATCTTTAATAAATCCTTTTTGGTGAAATGTATACTTTAGTATAATAAATCTCTGTTTTATACTTCATATACATAAGGACCATCATCAACTGAGGGACTGTCTTATATTTATTAGTTCACATTCTATAAGTACATGTAAATAATGTGAAAGATTTTAGGATCTTCTATTTTTTTCTTAACTTTTAACTGTTCTCAAAGAGTTCTTCAGAATTACTAAAATCATCCAAAAAATAGAAAAACATCACAACCCTACAGTGAATGTGGTGGGAATGAAGAGGCATTCTGAAATATTCCATCTTTTTGTAAATCATCAATGTTAATTTTTTGAAAAGTGATTCACTTCTTTGCAGTAATTACTCCTTTATGTGGTGAAGAAGTATTTGTGCATGTATGTATGATTGATAAAATTTTATTATGAATTTAGGTGTGTTATTATGAAGGTTTTTTCTATTTATTGAACAACTATGTTCAGAAAGTTTGTTCTCTTTGATAATTGAATCACAAAAATGACAAATATAGGCAAATGATGATGGAGTTACAACATTATTCTATGATAGTAATAAAATTCCTTTATGGCATATGATCTAAGAGTCATTTTCTTTTGCTCCTTTTAGTTTACTTCGTTTCAGTGTGAAATATCTGAAGTTAACACAATATCTTTTTAAATTATGTCTAAAAATACTCTTGAGGAGCTCTTATAGAGAATATAACATAGCATCTCTCACTAAAATTCATAAGCATACTAATATGAAAAAGTGCTGAAACCTTCCTTCTCTCGTTTACAGTAACAGTGCCAGTTAGAAAATTTTCTATCTGTAAATGTTGGATGAGCTTATCTATGACCTTCCCTTCACATAAATTCCACCACTTCACTCCACCATCTTCTAACCAATATTCTACATCTGCAAAAGAAAAAAAAAAGGATATTAAAAAAAAAATTAAATTTAGTTTAAATAAATATGCATAATTAGTTTTAATTAAATAAAAATAAATAATGATTAATTATGGAATATAATGTTTTTAATTTAAAAAAGATAGGTTAAAAAATATGATTATTGATTCTTCTATATTCCTGATGATATGCAAAATTTTTGGATATAATATTAAATTCCAGCAAATTTGCTATTATTTCAGAGATGATACATTAAATTATATTTCAAAGAATTCTCTTGAATCTTTGATAGAAAAATCTCTTATAAAATTACTATCTAGTCTTACCTTCATTTCCATTTAGACATACATTAGATGGACAAAAAATATTAAAATTGATGAAATAACAAATATAATGATGATTATATTAAAAATTGTATTCAGTTAAATGAAGACAAGAAAATAAAGAAACAGAAAAGCAAGTTTCACCGAAATTCAAAAAATTTTTACATGATAGCTTTAAATTATTAAAATGAAAAATCAAATAAATATATTACAACAAGAACACAACAACAACAACAAAATTTTCACTTTAATGTTCTTATCATAATCCTTATTATTTACAAAAAACAACAACAACAACAACAATTAAAATACTCAATGCTATGTATGTTAATTATTCCTTACCTCCTCCTCCTCCTTCACTCTTCCCTACCACAGTATCCATTACTTTTTCATCAAATAATAATAACAACACCCGCCAACTATTCACCAGTAACCTCAATATAAAGGAGGTATAAACCATCACAACCACCTAGATCAGGCATCAACTGTCACATCATCCATTACCTTAGTCTTCTTCTTCTTCTGAAGATTTAAAACAACAAACATCTACACCACTTATTTCATCCACAATTTTATCATCAAATTATGATTTGTAAAAAAATTAAAAAGATAATCTTACCATTTTTTTCTCATGATATATTTATTTATATGAATTTAATACATAGTTATGAAAAGAATATAAAAAGTGAAGATTCATATTCTTTTTACTTGTCTAGTACGGACTAAGTATTAATAATAAAAAGACAAAAATACTGTTTATTCAAATATAGAAATATTGATTCGAATGGAACATTATTAACTTCAATTTGAGATAATAAGAAGTTTGTAACTAGTTCAGAGTTATAGTTTATTACTAGTGCTGTGGATAAATCGTATCGCTCATAAGAAATTTACTTTTTCCTTAGTCTTCTAACATCGTCATTCTACATTGTTACAGACTCAATATGAAAATTGATATTTTAAATTACATTATAACTAATAATCTTACTGGAGTAAAATGGCATAAAAAATGGAAATAGTGTGATGATTTTTTATTGATGAGAAATTTATTAAGTATACTAAATAATTTTTATGGGGCTTTTCTGAGTTATAAATGGAATACAACTTTTCAATTTTTTAAAAAGTGCAGTCAATATAGATGAAAAAACTACTATTTTTAAATACTATTCCCATTAATCAAATAAAGTGCAAAATGGAAAATATTTTTCCAAGAAAAAATTTTTAAATTAGGACGTTGTAAAAAACATGTATTTAATTAATGAGGAAAAAAACATAATATTATTATTCAGCCAATAATACGAATTATTATAATCTAATGACAATATTTGGACAAAAATTGAACTAATTGAATTTAACAAATTGTTATAGAATCATTAATTTCATTGTTTTAACTATGAATTTTTATATCATTATTTTCATAATGATGTAATTGAGAAGGGGTTTAAAATTTTCTATTGATTTTATAATACTTAATTTCTTTGTATAGCTTCATATATTATTAGTTTAAAATTCTAATTATTATTCTTAATTTACTACCCCAAAATTTATCAAATTCTATTTTATTCATTTGCTTTTGAATAATTTCTACGCATTTGAGAAAAAATAAATATTATTTAGTCTGACAGCAAGAAACAGCATTTTTATTATAAGTTCTTTACTTTTTTGGTCCAACATGAAACTACCTAAGTTATATCGTACCAAAAAAAATTGAAATAAAGTAGTGTATAAAATGAAATAATTGGCTAAATTATTCATTTAATTTGTTTTTAATTTTTATTTATATATTACTAATACTTATACATGGGATACATTTCTTTTTCATTATTAATAAGGGAGGACAAATTATAAGGAGATGTAAATCTTGTCTTTATAACCTGATGGCATAAATATCTGGAATAATTATCAACTTAATTAATGTTCGATTATTTTTACCTATTATTTTGATTATATAAATTAATTTTTATTTATAAATTGATACAAATATTATTTATCCTTCTATACGTTGTTCAAAAGGTATATTTTTGATGAAAGTAAAAACACTTGTAATTTATATCATTAGATTGATTATTTTTTTTTAGATTATTTTCTAATTGAAAAATTTGTCATTTTTCTAGTATTAATTTCCATGTGGAAAGTAAAGAAAAAATCTTTAATTTTTTTACTTTCTTTTTTCAATAAATTTGTTTACCTCCATAAAAAAAGGAGAAAAAATTTTTTTTTTTAAAATTTGTATTATTTTTATCTTAAAAATTTTTAAAATTTGTTAATGTTTAAGTGCCACAAACAATTTTGCTTTTTTTTTAATGCTTTTTGCATTTATATCTAGTTTCCCGGGAATTCTATCTTCTACTGATAAAAAATGAAAGAAATTGAACCATCAATACCAAAATTTATTTTAAAATTTTTAAAGAGATGGTGACTACCAAAGGGAAAATCAATAAAAATTTTCAATTTTTGTTCATTTTAAACGTAAATATAATTCTACTTTTGAATAAACTTTTACTAATGATGAACCCCCATAAAACTAATTATTTTTTTTTTAAACTTAAATATTTTTTTTAAAAGTAGTAAAAAAAAAAAAGATAATGAATAATTGCACTTTAAAAAAAAAAGATATTAAAATTTAAACCAATTAATGAAAAAGAAACAAGTCATTTACCACGAACAAATGAAAATTTTAATACACAATTAAAAAAACTAAAACAAATTTCAAAACAAAATTTAAAAAAAATAAAAACCCATGAAGAAGAATATAAAGGAAGAGGAAAAAGAAAGAAGAAATAAAAAAAGTTTTTTTTCAAACAGCGGTAGGATCTTTATGTTCAAAAGATTCCTATCATTATGGAGGTCAAAAAAGAATGAAAAATTTTAAAAATTCTAGTAATTAATAGATATATAATTTATGAATTAACCGCTTCATAAAATAGAAAAAAGATTAAAATATTTTGAAGAATCTCGGGGAAAATACTAAATAAGAAGCTACTCCAATTCGCTTTTAATTTTAAAGTTATGAAAGTGCTAATTTGCCTGAATAAAGTTTTAGCCAATTGGATTAGATTTATGAATTCATTGCCAACAATTGAAAACAAAAACTGTAGAAAATTTATTTTGGACTGCAGATGAATATATTTTTAAATTTTTCTTTAAAAAAAAAAACAACAATTTTAAAATATTATTTTATTGATTTAAAAATTATAAAATCTGCCCTGAATTTAACTCAAAAATAAAATTAGCTCTTAAAAGGTGATCGTAATTTATTAGTGGAAAACTCTTTAACCTCAAGATAAAAAAAATTTCAGTTTATTTTTTTAATTCTAACCAAACCATTTTTATCTTTTATTCTAAACAAGAATTAAAAAAATTTTTTAAAAGGTACAAAATAAAAGGGTTTTAAGAACAAAACACTTTAAAGGGATTAGATTCTAAAGTTTACCTATTTCCTAATATGATTGAAAAAACTTTTTAAATTTGGGGGCTCATCTTTTTGATTACTTTTTTAGCTCAACGGGAAAATTTTTACAGTTTACAGAAGGGAAATTTTTGCACTTAATATAGTGTTTTTTTAATACATGCAGCTTCTTTAAAAATGTTTTTAGAGAAAAAAATTCTCCTATTGAAAACATGCGTCATTCTAAAAATTTTTAAAACTAATTTATCAAATATTTCCATCCACTTTTTATGCCACCCTATGTTACCTATTGTAACACATTTGTAATTAAAAAAAATATAAAATTATGTCATTACCTCCTCCTCACAAAAAATAACTTTTAATAGTGAAAAAATACAAAATTTTAAAAAGGCATTACAAAATTTATATAATTTGAAAAACATTATAACTCTTTTAAAAAATAAAAAACTCGTAAATGTACATATCGATTTATTCCCTTACCTCAAATAAATTTTTTTTTTTATTAAAAATTATCTGAAACCAAACTCTAATGAAGAATTGAAATTATTAAAAATCTTAAAAAATTAATACAATTATGAATTTAAAATTTTAAAGATTTTTAAGCATTCCCATTTTTAGGACATCTATTTACATTTATTATATACTTTTAATAAAAGTACCCTTTAAAAAATAAATATCCAAATGATACTTTTAAAACAACGTTTTTTGAAATATAAACCAAATTTGAAAAATTTTAATAACATTCCCCTTTAACGTACCAATCTATATCCTTTTGATACTGGGTTTTTTTATTCAACTTAACATTTTTTCTTATTTTTTTGTGCAAAATTAAAATAAAAAATAAATATGAAATTAATTACAAAACAAAAGAAATTCAAACACATTTTAATGAAAAAATAAAAACAAAAGAAACTGAAAAAATACTAATCAAAAACAATTAAGTGATCTCTATTTACACAAATTCACAATTATCAATCATCATATTTAGAATTCTTTTTTTAAAAAAAAATTAGTAGAAATATAAATTATTCGAACTAAAAAAATTTAAAAATTAGAAGACCGGTAAATATAACTTCCCAAAGTTAGAAAATATGCTTGAATAAAAAATCTTTTTATTCTATTAAAAATGGATTTAAAAGATAATTATAAAATTTAAAACGATACACTTTAAATAGTAATTTAAAACTTTAAACATTATAAATTCAAAATAAATATAAAAAATTTCAAAGATCTTTATATAGTAATGATATTTTTTAAATTTAAATTTTTTTCATCAATAAGAGGTCGACTTGTTTACTACAAAATTAACTCACTTAAATTTAATTTTATTATTTTTATACTTTTTACATAAAATGATGGATCTGATGGAAATAATGGGGAAGAACTATTATTTAAAATTTTCATTTCCGAAAATTTTTTTTTTTACAAAAAAAGATTAATGATAATAAAAACGTATCTCCATACTGGTTTCCCCTCATTTAAATTATTATTTTCCCTTTTTCTTTTTTTTTATTCCTTTTAAACCCTTTAACTTAATGAATGTATCAATATTTTTAATAAGTGGGTTTTTTTTAAATGCACCGTAAAATCTTTACTACATCTAATATTGTTAAGGTTTTAATTTTTTATTAAATTTATATATTTTTTGTTTTTTTTTTTTTTTTTTAAATTTCCCTTATATCTATTTCCCCAAAAAATTATATATAGATAATTATCAATTAAAATTGATCTCTATCTGAATATTGAGGATTTATTATAATATATTTATAAAATTTTTTTCCCTTGAATTTTTTTTTGTAAAACACAATCTTTTTTAAAATTAAAAATGAGAATATTTAGAATATTTAAATATGTTATCATATTTTGAAAATAAGTACGTTTACCGCTGTCCAAAAAATAAGAATTTAGTTTTTTTACAGATTTAAAATAATTAAAGTTTCTAAAGAAAAGGACGATATAACATAGGAAATAATCTGTAAAAATTTAATTTTAAATGTTTTTGCTATAAATGCAAAAGTTTACAAAGTCAATACAATAAAAACAGGAATTTTTTTTCATTTCTAAA
>NW_026508885.1:0-14778 GCF_026875155.1 Cherax quadricarinatus
GGCAAAGCGGTTTTTATGTAATGTTCCAAACAACAAGTTTTTGGGCGTAGGCTGTTCCAAACACCTTACACCTCGGGAAACAAACAATCAAACTTAAAAACACACTACAAACCAAACAAAAAAACACTCTCAGTAGGTAGGTGGTCAGGGGTCCGTCAAACCAGTTTTAAACTGGCCCAAAAATTTCAATGTATCTTCATTCTTCCAAATTTTTGTAAATTATAAAGAAACTAATTTCATAACCCCAAAAAAAATATTCAAATTATTTTTAAAAGTTCAGGACAGTAACGGGAGTACAGGGGTGGACAACAGGAGTACAGGGAAAAGTAAAAGCAGATAAGGAGTAGAAGAAAAAGGGTAGCAAGGGAAAAGTCACAATCAGGAGTAAGCAACAGGGAGCAGGAACAGTAACAGCAGAACGGAGTAGGACAGCGGGGTAGCAGGAACATAACAGCAAACAGGAGAAGGACAGCAGCAGTGCGGAGCAGTAACAGCAAAATACGGTAAGGGGAAAAGGGGTACAGGAACATAACAAAACAGTAACAGTAGGAGCAGCAGGTAGCAGGGAAAGAACGCAGATCAGGAGAAGGAGCCAGCTACAGGAGCATAACAGCGATACAGGGGTAAAACGGAGGGGCAGGAACAGTAACAGGGAAAAGGAGTAGGAGTAGCGGGTAGCAAGAACAGTAAAAGCAGATACAGGAGAAGGAGTAGCAGGAGCGTAACACAGAACGGAGTAGGACAACAGGGGTAGCAGGAGCAGTAACAGCAGATACAGGAAAAGGGGCAACAGGTAGCAGGGAAAAGTAACACAGATACGGATAGGAGCGCGGATAGCGGAACGTAACAGCAATACGGGGAAAAAAGCAGCAGCGTAGCAGGGGGCAGTAACAGCAGATCAGGAGTAAGGCGGGAGGAGTAGCAGAACAGTAACCAATCAGGAGTAGGGGTAGCGGAGTAGCAGGGGAAAAGTAACAGCAGATACAGAGTAGGAGGCAGCAGTAACAACAAACATAGTAGAGTACAGAACAGTAACAAAAGATACAGGAGTAGGGTAGCAAGAACAGTAACAGCAATACAGGGGTGGGGAAAACAGGGAAAATAACAGCAGATAAGGATAGGGGTGCAGGGACAGTAATAAAAAAAGGAGTGGAGTAGCAGGAAAGTAACAGCAATACAGGAGTAGGAAACAGGAACAGTAAAAGCAGAACAGGAGTAGGAGTAGCAAAACAGTAACACAATACAGGGGTAGGAGAGCAGGAACATAACAAAACAATACGGAGTGGAGTGCAGGAACAGTAAAAAAAGATACAGGAGTAGGAGTTTTCAGGAAAGTAACAGAAGATCAGAGTAGGGTAGGAGGAAAAGTAACGAGATACAGGAGTAGGAAAAGGGAGGAACATTTACAAAAGATACAGAGTAGGGGTAGAGGACAGTAACAGCAGATACGGAGTAGGAGACAGGAACATAACGCAATACAGGATAAGAGTAGCAGGGAACAGAACCGCAAAAACACATAGGAGTGCAGGAAAAGTAACAGCAGATAAGGAGGAGGGTAGCGGGGGTAACAGGGAAAAATAACAGCAGTAAGGAGTAAGAGTAGCAGGAAAAAATAACAGCAGTCAGAAGTAGAGTAGCGGAGTACAGGAGCAAAAACAGCAATACAGGAGTAAAAGTAGCAGGGGTGCATTTGCGTAAGGGGAGATCAAAGGGGAAAGGGGTAGCAGGAACAGGAACAGTAGATACAGAAGTAGGGGAGCAGGAGTAGCGGGGCAATAACAGCACTACGAAGGGTAGCAGGAGTACAGGGAGTAACAGCAGGAATGTAACAGTAATCAAGAAAGGTGTGCAAGAACAGTAACAGCAGAACAGGATAGGAGTAGCAGGAGCAATAACAGCAGTACAGGAGAGAAGTCGGGTACGGGCAGTAATGGCAGGGACGGGGTGGAGTAGCAGGAACAAAACAGTAATACAAAGTAGGAGTACAGGGTAGCAGGAGCAAAACAGCAGATACAGGGGAAGGAGTACAGGAGTAGCAGGCATAAAAGCAGTACAGGGAAGGAGCAGCAGCAGAGCAGGAGCATAAAGCAATACAGGAGTGGGGGCAAAAGGGTAGCAGGGAACAGTAACAGCAATACAGGGGGGGGGAGGACAGCGGGTGCAGGGAAAGTAAACAGAACAGGAAGAGGACGCAGCAGTAGCAGGAGCAGTAACAGCAATAAGGGGTAAAAGCGGAAGGGGTAGCAGGAACGTAAAAGCAATACGGGGTAGGGGTAGCAGGAGTACAAGAAAAGTAACAGCAATACAGGGGGAAAGTAGCAGGAGCAGTAAAGCAATACAGGGTAGGACAAAGGGTTTCAGGGGGAAAAAAAGCAGAACAAGAGTAGGAGGGAAAGGGGTAGCAGGAACAGTAACAGAGTACAGGAGTAGGAGCAGCAGGAGTCGGGAACTAACAGCAGATACAGGAGAAGGAGAGCAGCAGAGCGGGGCAGTAACAAACAGATAAGGGGTAAGGCGGCAGGAGTAGCAGGAACAGTAAAAAGCAGATAAGGAGTAGGAGTAGAGGAGTAGCAGGAACAGTAAACAGCAATACAGGAGTAGGATAGCAGGAACAGTAACAAAAGAAACATGAGAGGAGTAGCAGGAACAGAACAACAGATACAGGAGTGGGAAAGCAAGAACGAACACAGATACAGGAGTAGGAGAACAGGAAAAAGTAACACAGATAAGAAGGGAGGAGTACGGGACGTAAAAGAAAATACAGGATAGGGGTAGCGGAATAAAAACGCAAAACAGGAGTAGGAAAGCAGGAACAGTAAAGCAGATACAGGGGTAGGGGTAGCAGAAACAGTAACAGCAGATACAGGATAGGAGTAGCAGGAAAAAAGAAAAGCAATACAGGAGTAAAAATACAGGAACAGAACAGAAGATCAGGATAGGATACAGGAACAGTAACGAAATACAGGGTAGGAGTAGGAGGGAAAAGTAACAGCAGATCAGGAGTAGGGGTAGCAGAACATGCAACAGATACATGAGTGGAGTACAGGGGCAGTAACAGCAGATACAGGAGTAGGAGTAGCAGGAACAGTAAAAGCAATACAGGAGTAAGAGAGCAGGAAAGTAAAACCCCAAAAAGGTAGGATAGCAGGAACATAACAGCAGATACGGAGGAGGATAGCAGGGGAAAAAAAGGAACAGAACAGCAGATACAGGGGTAAAAGTAGCGGAAAAGTAACGCAAATACAGGTAGGAGTAGCAGGAGTAGCAGGAGCAATAACAGCAGATACAGGAGTAAAAGTAGCAGGAGTAGCATTAGCAGTAATGGCAGATACAGGAGTAGGAGTAGCAGGAACAGTAACAGTAGATACAGAAGTAGGAGTAGCAGGAGTAGCAGGAGCAATAACACAATACAGAAGGAGTAGCAGGAGTAGCAGGAGCAGTAACAGCAGGAATAGTAACAGTAGATACAAGAGAAGGTGTAGCAAGAACAGTAACAGCAGATACAGGAGTAGGAGTAGCAGGAGCAATAACAGCAGATACAGGAGTAGAATAGCAGGAGTAGCAGGAGCAGAAGGCAGGTACAGGAGTGGAGAAAGCGGGGGGGGGGAAAAGTAACATAGAACAGAAGTAGGGGTACGGAGTAGCAGAGCAAAAACCCGCAGAAAGGAGAAGGAGTAGCAGGAGTAGCAGGGAGCATAACAAAAGATACAGGAGTAGGGTAAGGAACATAAAAGTAATACAGACAAAATAGAAAGGAAAAGTAACAGTAGATACAGGGGTTGGATAGCGGAACAATAAACAGCAATCCGGGGCAGAAATACAGGAACGTAACACAGATACAGGAGTAGAAGCAGCAAAAAGTAGCAGGAACAATAACGCAGATACGGGGTAGGAGTAGCAGGACGTAACGCGATACAGGTAGGAATCAGGAACAGTAACAGCAGAAGGGAGTAGGGGAGCAGGGAAAAGAACAGAAGATATAGGAGTTAAAACGCAGGGGGGGCAGACAATAACACATGCAGGGAGTATGGAAACAGAACGTAACAGAGATGGGGGAGTGGAGTAGCAGGAGCGTAACGCAGTATAGGAGTAGGGTAGCAGGAACATAACAGCAGATAGAGGGTAGAAGTCAGGAACATATCAGCAATCAAAAAGGGTAGGAACAGTAACACAGTACAGGATGGGATAGCGGAGAAATAACAACAATACAGGGTAGGAGAAGCAGGAAAAGTAACGCAATACAGAATACGAGTAATCAGGAACATTAACAGCAATACAGGAGTAGCAGGAGTGCAAACAAAAACACAATAGGATGGGATAGCAGAACAGTAACAGAGAACGGGGTAGGGTAGCAGAGTAGCAAAACAGTAAAGCAGTATAGAAGTGGGAGTAGCAGGAACATAACAACAGATGGGGGAGTGGGAGTAGCAGAAACAGAAACAGCGATACAGCAGGGAGAGCGGGAACGAACAACAGATGGAGGATAGAGTAGCAGAACAGAAACAGCAGATACAGCGTGGGAGTACAGGAACAGTAACAGCGGTCTTTAGAGGAGTAGCAGGGTAGCAAAAGCAGTACACAATATGGGAGTGGGAGTAGCAGGACAGTAACAGCAAACGGGAGTGGGTAGCGGAACATTACAGCAGAACAGGAATAGGGTGCAGGGAGCAGTAACAACAGTACAAAAGTGGAGTAGGGGAACAGAAACAACAGATACGGGAGAGGAGTAGCGGGGGGTACGGGAGCAATACAGCAATAGGGAGTAGGGTAGCAGGAACAGTAAGGGCAGATACGGGGAGTAGGATAGCAGGAATAGTAGCAGCGGTACAGGGGTAGGAGTAGCAGGATCAGTAACAGCAATACAGGAGTGGGAAGCGGAACAGTAACAGCAGATACAGGATAGGTAGCAGGAACAGAAACAGCAATACAGGGAGGGTACGGGAATAGTAAGAGCTGATACAGAAGTGGAGTAGGGAATAGTAAAAAAGCATTACAAGAAGGAGTAGCAGGACAGAAACTCCAATACAGGGTAAGAGTAGCGGGGGTAGCAGGAGCAGATACAGATACGGTACACAATGCAGTAAGTAATAAGTTTATTCAGGAACAAAAATACAGTTACATAGAATTATCATACATAGCGCATGGGGTTTAAGAACCTAGGAAAACCCCAAAAAATCGAGTGACTTTTTTCCTTTGGGTCCTTTTCCCTTTATTATTTAGAAAAAAAGGGTTTTAAAAAATTTTTCTTATTATTCTACAATGAAGAAACATTTTATTATCATACTAAAAAACTATCTCTACCCAAGGTCATTAAACATCTACAAACGGGGGTCTTTAAAACAAGGAAAAAGGGTAAAATTTTACACTTGTTAGCAAAAAATAAAAAATCTTTCCCCCTCCCTTTGGGAAATCATTCATCGACACCTTTTGGCACTCTTTTTGAACGGTTCATGCTATGACGGCTTGGCCCGGGGCGGCATTGTTCTTTTCCTTTTATTGCTTACAATAAAAGGTGTTTGAAGCCTGGCCACTGCTGGGGGTATACAAAGTTGTGCCTCCCCCCCTAGTACTATGATTGCTTTGGTTCCCAACCTTGACAAAATTGACAGCAAGATATTTGGACATTGTTTGTGAGCAATTTTTAAAAAATTTTAGTTTCAGTTTTTTTACTCGTCTTAACATTCAGCATATCCAATGCTGTAATTCTCCTGACCTACATTTTCTTTTTGGCCCCAGCCCGGGATGAATCTTAGATTTTGTTCTGGGTGTTTTGCAGTCTATCTTCAGTTTTTTTTTTTAAGGCGATACCAAAAAAGCACGAAATCCATTTGGCATTGTATAAGGGCTAACATAGGGTCCTGCGGGCCTCAGTGGGTAGACACTGTGCTTGCTATACAGGAACTTCATTTTTGGCATTCGCTTTCTTTACTACATGTTCCCTTCTTTCTCCTGACTGCATGGGTCAAAGGGGTTTCCCCAAATATTTTACTGTGAAACCAAAAGTGTGGCTCCCCATTACTTGAACATTAAATTATTTACCCTTCTCATTTTATGTTTCGTCCCCAAAGAGAAGGGCTTCAGTTTCCCAGGGTAATGATATTTGTTGTCTACAAACCCATTGCTGCGGGGACTCCATTCCAGTGTTAAAACTTAGCAATATCTTTGGGCCTTTACCTGACACAACAGAGCCTGTCACTGATACAGTGGATTTTTGCACTTGCCTGATAGGCTACCTTTGACATAACATAAAATAATAAGGCCCCCCCCAGAATATACCGGGGGGAATCACAGTTTCGGCAGGGTTTCTGATTCTGTTTGTTGTTTTTGACTATTTGTCCCCTTTGTTGCAAAGGTAGGACTTAAACCAGTCTACAGAACCTATCCCGTTAGCTTGAAGTTTATTAAAATATATTGGGTTCAATCGAAGGCCTTTTGCAGGTTTAAAGGGTTCCCATGCCTTTGGGGTTTCCCCCTTTGACTTTTCATTTCCCAGGTAATCCATAGTTTAAAAAAGGAGGTTGGGTTTGAGTAGGATTTCAAAGCCGATGATAGCTATGGAAAAATGTTGTTGTATTAAGGTATTAAACACGAGAATACACCCCCCCCTTTCTAGAATTTTGATATTATACTGAGTATACTAACGGGCCCTTTATTGCTTACATAACCTATATTTTTCTGAAGAAGGATGACTCTGGCCCCCTTGAACCCCCCCGGGTACTGTTTTGTGGTGATTGATAATTTATTATTGGCATGGGGATTGACATTTTAGAAGCACCATTTTTTAGGAACTTAGAGGGGATGTTTCAGGGCCTTGCTTTTTAGTGGGTTTTAACCGTTAGTTCTTTTTGAATAAAGTCATGGATCACTTACAGTTGACAACTGTTTGGGGTTCCCCTTTTTTGGTTAGTATTTTTGAAACTTATCAGAGTCTGTTTTAAAAGGTATTTGTGCAGGGGTGTTTACTTCTATGTTATGCAACAATGTTTTGTGGAATTAAAGCAATTTCCCACCTTAGATGTTTCGGCATACCTCATTTCGTGTGAGTTTTGTTAGACCTTCTCGGCTTAGGCATCCCCCAACTGTTTTAGTTGTTGCCAGAGCTTTCTGTGGTTAGCTTATACTCTTCAATTTTGAGCAGTATGCTTTGCCTTTGCTCTTTTATAAGCTCTGTACTCTGTTTTTCCCCACCCTTTGGAATTCATTTGTGCTGCAAACCGCTTTTGCTTTTAAAAACTTTTTACCTGGTCTCTGAATTTCATATTATCTAATATTCCCGTAATTTATCCAGGTTCAGTTCTTTGTTTTAAACCTCCTCTTTAACGGTGCAAAATTTCAAAAATGGGAGTGAACTTTTTTTTGAATTTTTCCCAGGGATCGTTTACGTCCGTGCAACTTGTTACTCTTTTCCCTCCAATTTTGTACCTGTTTTCCCGTGTTTCTTTACTGTAGTTTCTAGTTTTTACCTCATTTTTTTGTCCCGTGTAGGGGCCCATCCCATCCCGTTATTTTCCTGGGCAGAAATGATGAAATTTATCACTAAGAAACCCGGGTAATGACCCTGACTGAATAATGTTTCAGAGCGTTCAAAGTATGTGGTCAATTTTGGGGCTGAGAACTGTGTGATCCGGGGTTTGGGTATTTAAAAATTTTGGGGTAAAATATTTAATCCTGAATTTGCTTTTACCTTTGCATAGCCCCTTATTTTGCTGCTGAAAAAAAGATATTAAAGTCGCCCCGTATTATTTTCTCGAATTGTTTTTAACTCCCGGGCAAGACTTGGAAAAGTTTCTAAGAACTGTCCTGGGTAGGAGGGCGGTAACAGTTCCTACTAGATGGGTTTGGTTAGGGAAAAGCACTTCAAACCTAGTTTTTCCCGTTTATTTTTATTTTTAAAACAGTCTTGGGTTGTAAGCTAATCTTTTTAAAGTACAATACTCCCACCCTTTTTTGTTCCTATCTAAGCGTTTTATATTGTAACCATCTATTTTTTACCTCGTCGTCAGTCCCCCTATCATCCAACCAAAATTCAGAGGGGTTTTTTAACTGCCGCCCTAATTTGTTAGCTAAAATCCTAATCTCTCCAATTTTGGAAAATGATCTTGCATGACATGAATAAAGTAAGGCCTGTTTTTTATAAAACAACAAAACATCAATATATGGCAATGGGTCATTGTTTAAAATTAGGTAAATCAATGTCATCACTGCTAAAGGGTAACTGTGGAAAGTGCTTTTTTACACCAAAATGAATTTTGGCACCCTTGATAATTTTGTACATACTCCATCATGCACCCACCCCTTACACATTTTACATAAGTGCCTTTTTTGTTTTTTAGCGTACTTTTGCAGTGTTGTACCCGTTTTTGGGAGTGTTTAGATAATAAGGGCCGTATTGTCTCAATTGACCTATGATGCATTACATGGGGTTAAGGTTTTTCATTTCCCACTACTAGACCCTCATTATTTCCGTCATTTATTGTCTGTTTTGCCTCTGCACAATGTTTTTAGGGGCCGGATTAACTTGGTACACCACTTTAAAACGCTACAATAAGACTTTTGGGCCCCTGTTTTTGTTTAGGTATGCGGTGTTCCCAAACCCTTGCGGCGATAGGACATTTACTTTTTTGGGAGGATGGCAAACTGTTGGGCTTTTACTGTCAGGGCCTGTTACTCCATTCACTTTTCCAGCCCCCCCGATGATTACTTTCTTCATGGAAATTAAGAAAAATAAAATATAATTATGGCAGCCTGTACCCCCCCAATGCCTGCCATTTTCACCTTCGCTCTTTACTCATATACAATAATATTTTTTCTCTTTTCCCGTCCCCCATAAAAACTTAGTATCTGCATTTGCAACACCACGAATTTCTAGTAAAATTTCCTCTTCAAACCCCCCTTCACTCCACTTTTCCCTGGTTTTATCCTTCAAAACCCCCTCAGTTCCATTTATCGGGGGGGTGTGGTGGTTTTTTGTCTCCGACCTGTTTTTTCGACTCAGCCATTTTTAAAACACTGGGGGAGTAACGCCACCTACAAACCCGACTTTCCTTGAGTTTTATAGATAATTTGGCGTTTTCTGCTATATTCCTCACTGTACAGGGGCACTGAAAAGGTCATACTAAAACATTACCTTGACTGTTAATATTCACTTTTTCTCACGACTGGCACTGAGGAATTCGACCCATAACCCTTTGGGGTTTTGTACTGTTGATTGGGGCGATGTCTCCCGTGTTTCCCTCTCGTTGACTGGTACAGGGATATGATGGGGAAAATTGATGCACTGTCAACAGATAACGTCAGTAAAAATAAATTTTACTTCGCTAGTTGTACTCTGGGAGGCGGCTGTTTGGGTTTCCGGGCACCATGTTTAAATCTCAAATTCTTTCCCTCGTTTGGCACTGAAAAAAAAAAGCCAACCCCTTTATTTCTTGGGGATTTAAATTGATCAGGTTTTTTTGCCAGTTTTCTTCCCCCTTAAACACGGGGAGTTGATTGGAGGTCATTATTTCATTGTTGAAAACGCTCATGTCTGGTTCACGTCTGGCAGCAGGTCGGGGAATTTAAAAGCCGGTCCCCCTTTTTTCATATTTAGTCCATTTCGTTGTCTCACCGTCAGTTTTTAGTCATATAGGTTTTCCCTTTCAGTTGTTGCAGCAACCTCCAACTTGGCCATCACTGGGTTTGGATAGGCCCCGGGGACGCAAGAGGGAGGGGCAGCCTTTTTCTGCTTGCTGCGGCTGCGGCTGTGTGCGAAGCAAATACGAGTAGAGATACAGGAGAGCAGGGACGGAGTAGCAGGACAGAATTGGAAAGGTACTGGAGTAAAAAGGGACAGGATAAAAGGACAGAATTTGGAAAATATGGAGTAAAAAGGGACGGGTACAGTACAGGAGAAGCAGGTATGGAGTAGCAGATACAAGGTAGCAATCAGAGTAGCAGGTACAGGAGTAGCAGGGACTGAGAAGGGTATAGGATACCAGATATAGGAGTAGCAGGACAGAAATTTGGGGGTACAGGTACAGGGACAGAGTAGCAAATACGGAGAAGCAGGACTGGGGAGCAGTTGGGGAAAACAGGGACAGGGAAAACAGTACAGAATTGGAAGGTACGGAGTAGCAGGGACAGGGGGACAGCACAGAGACGATACAGGATAGCAGGTACAGGAGTAAACAGGGACAGAGTAGCAGAAAACAGAGTAGCGGTACGGAGGCAGGTACGGAGTACAGATTAGGGGTAGCAGGGACAGGGTAGCGATACAGGAGTCGATACGAGTGCAGATACAGGGTAGCAGGGACAGGGGTAACAGATACAGGAGTAGCAATACAGGAGTACAGATACAGGAGTAGAAGTACAGGGGTAAGGTACAGGGGTAGCAATTAGGATAGCAGATACAGGGGTACAGATCAGGAGTAGCGTACGGGGTAGCAGATAAGGAGTAAAAAAACAGGAGTAGCGGTACAGATAGCAGATAAGGAGTGCAATAAAGGAGTAACAGATACGGAGTAGCAGATACAGGGTACAGATAAGGAGTGAAGAAAAGGAGTACGGTACAGGATAGCAGTACGAGTAGCGATACAGGGTAGCAGGTCAGGAGTGCAGGCAGGGGTAGCAGATATGGAAAATAGCAGGTACAGGTAAAATACAGAGTAGCAGGTACGGAGTAGCGGTACAGGAGTACAGATATAGGAAGCAGGTACGGAGTAGCAGAACAGGAGTAAAAGATACAGGAGTACAGGGACAGGAGAGCGTAAGGGGAAGCAGATCAGGAGTGAGGTACAGGGTCAGGGACAAGTACAGTATAGGAGTGCAGGTACAGGATAACAGATCGGGGTAGCAGTACAGGGGTAGCAGGGACAGGGGTAGCGATATAGGGGTAGCAGGGACAGGAGTAACGATACAGGAGTAGCAGGTACAGGGGAGCGATAAGGGTAGCAGGGAAGGGGTAACGATACAGGAGAGCGGTACAGGAGTAGCAGATATAGGGTAGCAGAAAAGGAGTAGCAGATAAAAGGGGTAAAATACAGGGGTAGCAGTAAGGAGTAGCAGATACAGGGGTAACAGATTCAGGGGTGCAGATAAGGAGTGCAGTACAGGAGTACAGATACAGGGTAGAAATACGGGGTACAGGTACAGGGGTACAGATAAGGGAGGGGTTCAGAGTAGCAGATAAAGGAGTAAAGATAAGGAGTACGGTCAGGAGTAGCAGATATAGGAGTACAGTTCAGGACAATAAAGGAGTAGAAGATAAGGGTAGAGGAACAGGGGTGCAATATTGAGTAGCAATTCGGACTTCAGGTACAGGATTTGCAATGTAAAAGAAGCAGTACGGGGTAGAGGGACGGGTAGCAGATATTTGAGTAGCAGATACTGAGTAGCAGGTACAGGGTAGCAATTTCAGGAGTAGCAGATACAGGAGTAGCGATACAGGAGTCAGATATAGGAGTAGCAATATAGGAGTAGCAGGGACGGATAGGGGGTACAAATACGTTACAGGAGTAGCGATCAGGAGTAGCAGATTAGGAGGCGGGTACAGGGTAGCAGGTACAGGATACAGGTACAGGAATACCCGTTACAGGAGTACAGGGACAGGAGTAGCAGGTACAGGAGTAGCAGATATAGGGAGCGGACGGGTAGAGGTACAGGAGACAGGTACAGGAATACCATTACGGAGAGCAGGGCAGGGGTACAGGGACGGAATACCATTACAGGAGTAGCAGATATAGGAGTACAGATACAGGGAAAAGCAGGGACAGGGGTACAAGTGCGGGTCGAGTTAAGGAGTTCAGATAGAGGGTAGCAGATACAGGAGTACAAAATTAGAAGTACCAGTTACAGGAGTAGATGACAGGAGTAGCAGGGACAGGAGTAGCAGGTACAGGAGTAGCAGGTACAGGAGTGAGACAGGGTAGCATGTCAGGGGTAGCAGGTACAGGGGTAGCAGGTGCAGGAGTCCCAGTTACAGATGAGGTCAGGAGTAAGGTGCGAAGTACAGTTACAGGAGTAGCCGGTACAGGAGTACAGGTAAGGGTACAGGGGGCAGGGTACCATTACAGGAGTAGCAGTATGGGGGTAGCAGATACGGAGAGCAATGCAATAAAGGGTACAGGAGTAGCAGATACGGAGTAGGGGTGTAGGGGAGCGGGCAGGGGTACAATGCAGGGGTAGCAATGCAGGATAGCAAGTGCAGGGGTAGCAGGTACAGGGGAACAGGGCAGGATACAGGGACGGGGTGCGGTACAGGAGTAGCGATACAGGAGTGCAAGTTCAGTGTAGCATACGGGTACACGACAGGAGCAGTACAGGGTACAAGAGATTGCACGTAAAGGGAAAAGCAGATACAGGATTACAGTTACATGTAGGGTACAGGGTGCAGGTGCAGAGTACAGTCAGGAGTAGCAAGTACAGAATAGCAGGTACACAGAGCAGGTACAGAATAGCAGGCACGGAGTACAGATACAGGGGGTAGCAGGTACAGAAAAGCAGATACGGATAGCAATACAGGGGTACAGGAAGGGGGAAACAGGTAAAGAATAGCGGACAGGGGAGAGAAAAAGGGAGTAGCGGGGATGGAGTAGCAGGTACAGGAGTCAGGACAGGGGTGCGGTACGAGTAGCAGGCAAGAAAATCAGGTACAAAGGGGTAGCAGGTACAGAAGCAGCAGTACGGGGGGTGAGGGACAGGAGACAGGTACAGGAGTAGCAGGTACGGGTAGCAGGTACGGATCGGGTACAGGAATAGCAGGGACAGGAGTAGCAGGACAGGAGTAGCAGGTACAGGATAGCAGGGACGGAGTAGCAGGGACAGGAGTTGCAGGGACAGGGGTAGCAGGGACGGATAGCAGGTACAGGGAGTAGCAGGTACAGGGGTACGGTTTCAGGAGTAGCAGGAAGGGAGTACTGGGACAGAAGTAGGTACAGGGGTAGAAGGTACAGGAGTACAGGGATAGGATACAGGTACAGGGTAGCGGTACAGAGAGCAGCCCGAGAAGTAGCAGTACAAGGATAGCAGGGACGAAGCGCGGTACAGGGGGTAGCAGGTACAAAGGGTAGCAGGTACAGGAGTAGCAAAAAACAGGAGTAGCAGGTAAAGGGAAAACAGGCAAGGAGTAGCAGGTACAGGGGGTAGCAGTCAGGAGTAGCAGGCACAGGGGTAGCAGGGACTCGAGTAGCAGGTACAGGAGTAGCAAGGGAAGGGTAGCACCAGGAGTAGCGGGACAGGGAGTTCAGGGTACAGGGGTAAGGGACAAGTACATACATTAGTGCAGGTACAGGAGTACAGGTTTCAGGGTAGCAGGTACAGGGTAGCAGGGGCAGGGTAGCAGGAAGGGACAGGCACGGAAGTACAGGTAAAGGGATAGAGGCACGGGTAGCAGGTACAGGGGGTAGAGGGCCAGGGGTAGCAGGATAGGGGGTACAGGCACAGGAGAGCAGGTACAGGGAGTAGCAGGGACAGGAGTAGAGGGACAGGAAGCAGCGGACGAGTTGAGGACAGGGAGTACAGGCACAGGATGGGGTAGGGGGGTAGTAGGCACAGAGTAGCAGGTACAGTAAGTGCAGGGACAGGAGTAGCAGGGCCAGGAGTGCGGGACAGGGAGTAGCGGGGCCGGAGTAGCAGCACAGGAAAGCAGGGACATGAGACAGGCATAGGATAGCGGTACAGGAAGTAGGCACGGGTAGCAGGTACAGAGAAAGGAAAGGGTAGCAGGGACAGGAGTAGCAGGTACAGGGAGTAGCACACAGGGGGACAGGACAGGATTAGCAGGCTAGGGAGCGGTACAGGAGTGCAGCACAAAGGGGTGCAGGGACAGGAGTAGCAGGCACAGGAGTATCAGGGACAAGTGCAGGCATAGGAGTGCAGTACGGGAGTAGCAGGGACGTAGGCAGGTCAGATGTACGGTCGAAGTAGCAGGTCAGAAGAGCAGTACAGAAGTAGCGGACAAAAAATAGCAGGTACAGAATAGCAGGGACGAAGTAGCAGGTACGAATTGCAGGTGCGAAGGCAGGGACAAAATACAGGGACAGAAATAGCAGGGAAGAAATAGCAGGTACAGAAGTACAGGTAAGAAATGGGTACAGAAGTTTGCAGTACAGAAGTGCAGGCAAAGGCAGGGACAGAAGTAGCAGGTACAGAAGTAGCAGTACAAATACAGGTACAGAAGTACGGTACGAAGTACAGGTACGAAGTAGAGGACAAATAACAGTACAGAAGTGCGGGACAGAAGTAACAGGTAAAGGGGTCAGGTAAGAATACAGGGGACAGAAGTAGAGGTACAGAAGTACAGGTACAGAAAGCAGCTACGGAATAGCAGTCCCCAAAAGCAGGGACGAAATAGCAGGGACAGAAGTACAGGTAAGGGTAGCAGGTACAGAAGTAGCAGTAAAAAAAGTAGCAGGGTACAAAAGTGCAGGTACAGTAGGCAGGTACAGGAGTAGCAGGTACAGAAATGCAGGTACAGGGTAGCAGGTACGAAGTACAGGTACAGAATAGCAGGTACAGAATCAGGGGACAGAATAGCAGGTAAGAAGTACAGGCAGAAGAGCAGGTACAGAAGTTGCAGGGGGTCATAAAAAGGAGACATAATAAATACAAAAGGAAATCCCACAGCCAACAAACACCCAATATCACTGTGTCAAAGAAAACACTCACGTCTCGCAAAAAACACAGTCTACCCTTGCAAACAATGACACTATCAAAAAAAAACACACCACATTTCATTTTTTTAAGCAAACCCATGGTGAACAAAAACACACCTATATTGTCTAAAACAAACCACTGTTTTAA
>NW_026508886.1:0-14664 GCF_026875155.1 Cherax quadricarinatus
AGCTTAAAGTATTTTTTTTTTGAGGGAAAAATGCTAAAAGCTTTAGTGTTTTACGAACGTTACGTGTCAAAAATCGGCCCCTAAACCCTCCCCCCCTCCCACCTCTTCTCCCCTATTCCTTCCTCCTCCCCCCCTCCCCTCCCTTCCTTTCCCTTCCCTTCCCTTTCCTTTCCCTTCCCCCTTCCTTCCTCTTCCTCCCCCTCCCTCCCCCCTCCTCCTCCTCTCCCCTCCTCCTCCCTCCCCTCCTCCTCCTCCCCCTCTCTCCCCCCCCTTCTGTTTTTCTCTCCACCCTTTTTTATTGCCCTGTGATATTCCCCGAATATTGTAATAAGAAGTACTTTGGGTAGTGTACCGTAAAATTTTCAAATCTAAGATTCTGTTTGTTAATTAAAGACTTTTATTTTTGTAAATATAAAGTGATAAAAATTTTACTTTTTGTTAGTGAAAGTATAATTAAATTAATGATTTAAAATACCGACAAGTTGGGGAACTAATTTTAAAGGATCGAGCTTAGTTCATAGTTTAGCTTCACTGTGTTTTTTTAAAACCCACTTTTTAAACTTAGTGTCAAAGAAAATGGATCAATATCGACACCTGCCTAACCCTTTGGGTGGGTAGGGCCTGAGCCCGAGCCTTTAGTCAAAGCTGTCATTCCCATTTCCCCATTGGGGGGGGGGGCAGCCCAGAGGGGCTGTTGTGGCTAGGCCTGGGGACATTTTGGCCCAAAGATGGGAGGTACTTGTGCCCCCCTCCCGGGGATTTAGGTCCAGACACTCCCTAAGGGGACCCCAAGGCCGGGCACCATTGGAAAACCCCCGGGGGAAAAATCCGGTAATATTTTAATATAATAATAAAAAAAAAGGATCGTTATCAATTTTTTTTTTTTATTGTTTTAAAAGCTATAAATTTAAGGGGAGTGTGGGCTAAAAATCAATTTTTGTATTTTTTTGTATTGCTCATTTTCTTTATTCCCCCCGGTTTAGAAAGTAAAATAAGACACAATTCTCGTGTTTTGCCCTTTTAGTCTTTAAAGGGACATAATTTTTCCTTTTGGTTGCCGTGAGGGGAGAGTCGAGCATGTTGTCACCTGACGTAAAAAATCTGTCCAACATTTTTGGGTAAAACTCTCCTTTTCTTCAAGAGCAAAAATATTATCCCTATCTAGTTGTCATTAGTTACCTACAAATGTAATTTATTACTTAAAGCAGAAACAAAATTATATATATATATATTTATATATTTATATATATAATTATATATATTTATAAAAATTTTTTTAATATAAATATATTAATTTTAAATTTTTTTAAATTTAAAAATTATTTATTTTTTAATTAAAAATATTTTATTATTTAAAATTTTATATATTTATATATATTTTTATATTTTTATATATATTATTTTTAAAAAATTATATAAAATTATATATAATTTTTATATATAAATATATATTATTAAAATAAAGATCACAGTAAAAAGGGGATTCCGAAATGCAAAAAACCACTTTTAAAGAAAAGAGAAAATTTCCAACATTTTGTGCTCTCACTTTTTTTTGGGGGGGGGTTCTTTAAAGGGGTCCCGAAAAATGGAAAAAGAGATGCTTTCCCAAATTAGGAAAACATGAAAGAAAGAAGTAAAACAAACCATTGTTAGGAAAGGACTCCCCTCGTGGATCAAGGCCATGTGGGTCCTTTTAATAAGGAAATAAACCCCATCCCTTCCCCGGATTGAACTTTAGTGCCTTCGATTTCCCAGGATGGACACCCCCCGTCCCCCGGCATGTATGACACCCCAGTCCCCCCGGACTGTAGGGAACCCCCCTCCCGGCAGTTGACTACCCCCCGTCCCAGGACTGTGATCCCCCCGTCCCCAGGCACTGTATGATACCCCCCGTCCCCCCGGCCTGTATGCTACCCGTCCCCCGGCATGTAGACTACCCCAGTCCCCCGGCACGATGCTACCCCAGTCCCCCGGGATGTATGATACCCCCACCCCCCGGACATGACTACCCCCGCCTCAGGCACTGGTTGACTAAAACCCGTCCCCAGGCATGTATGAAACCCCCCTCCAGGGATTATGAACCTCCCCCAGCCCCAGGCCTGTAAAAACCCCCCAGTCCCCCGGACTGTAGCTACCTTCCATTCCCCCGGCACTGTAGACTACTCCCAGTCCCCCGGCACGTATGCTACCTCCCCGTTCCGGTGTATGTTTTCCCCCTCCCCCGGCCCGAGACTACCCCCCCGTCCCAGGCATGATAACTACCCCCCCGTCCCCCGGGATTTTGATACCTTCAGTCCCCCGGCATGTATGCACCCCCCATTCCCTAGGCAGTATGACTCCCCCAGTCCCCCGGCCCCGTATGACTACCCCCAGTCCCAGGCACTGATGATACCCCCTCCCCAGGATTATGACTACCCCCAGTCCCCCGGCTGTAAGATACCTCCCAGTCCCCAGGGATGTATGATAACCCCCCAGTCCCGGCCTGTTGACTCCCCCCCCCCCCAGGGACTGTATGACTACCCCCAGTCCCCAGGATTTTGACTACCCCCTCCCAGGACTTTAGACTACCTCCAGTCCCCAGGAAAGTATGACTCCCCCCAGTCCCCCGGACTGTTGACTTTCCCCCCCGTCCCCCCGGCACTGTATGATACCCCCCCGTCCCAGGCACTGTATGACTACCCCCCCAGTCCCCAGCACTGTTGACTACCTCCCCGTCCCCCCAGTATGACTACCCCCCAGTCCCAGCACTGATGTACCCCCCGTCCCCGGGACTGTCCCCCCCAGTCCCCGGGACTGTATGACTCCCCCAGTCCCGGGCACGTATATACCCCCCAGTCCCAGGATGTATGATTTTCCGTCCCCCGGCAGTATGATCCCCCCCAGCCCCCAGGCACTGCTGACTCCCCCCAGTCCCAGGCACTGTATATCCCCCCAGCCCCCACTGTAGATACCCCCAGTCCCCAGGCACTGTATGACTACTCCCAGCCCCGGGGCACTGATGACACCCCCATCCCCAGGACTGTATGATCCCTCCCAGTCCCGGCACTGATGACTACCCCCAGTCCCGGGCACTTATAAACCCCCCCCGTCCCCAGGACGAAGACTACCCCCCCCCCGCCTGTTGACTACCCCCCCAGTTCCAGGATGATGTACCCCCCCCCCCAGGCACTGTAGACCCCCCATTTCCCCCGGGCCTGTATATTTCCCCCAGCCCCCAGGCACTGTATGATCCCCCAGCCCCGGGCCCTGTAGATCCCCCCCTTCCTCAGGCCTGTATGATACCCCCAGCCCTCAGGCATGTAGACACCCCCCAGCCCCCAGGCACTGATGACTACCCCCCACCCCCCGGGATGTATGACCCCCCCAGTCCCCAGGCACTGTTGCTCCCCCCCGCCCCCAGGCCTGTAACTACCCCCCAGCCCCACACGTAAAACCCCCCATCCCGGGCCCCTGTTTTCCCCTCCCCAGCCCCCAGGCACTGTAGATACCCCCCGCCCCCAGGCACGAAAGATACCCCCAGCCCCCGGCACGTAGCCCACTGGGTTTTGCGCCCCCCAGAATAAAATAAATAGTAGAGCTAGGAAATGAGTTTGATTAATTTGGAAAACGTGGTATCCAGCGGAAAACTAGTGATTCCCCACCCCACATAAGACATGTGTTAAAAAAAATCATCTTGAGAAAGTTTAAGACCCCTTTTTATTTTACCCCTGTTTTCTTTAAAAATTTTCAGAAAGAAAAGTCAAAATTTCCAAAAAGAGGGGATGTGTCATGGCCTTGGGCCCAGGGTCATCCTTGGGTTAAGGCCAGTATTGATTTAAATGATTATTGATCCCGGTTTTCTTTGAAGTACCGCAAAATCTAAATATGTCGTAAATAAAATGTCAAAAGGGAAAAAATTCCAGTTTACAAAGGAATGTCCCTTTAAAATTTTTATATCTCCCCGGGATCACCACATAGGTTAGTAGGAAAGTAATTGTTTGGGAACATTTGTAGAAAAGGTGTGTTGGGAAAAATTAGAAAAAATGTAAGTGTTGGTAAAATTTGTAAGAAAAAGTAATGTGTTGGTAACTTAGTAAAAAAGTAAAGTGTTGGTAACATTGTAAAAATGTTGTGTTGGAACTTAGTAAGAAAAAAAAGTGTTGGGAACTTTGTAAGAATGAATGTGTTTGGGAAATTGTAAAAATGTAGTGTGTTGGGAAATTTTAAGAAATGTAAATTTTTGGTAACTTTGTAAGAAAGTAATGGTTGGGAACATTGTAAGAAATGAAGTGTTGGTAAAAATTTTGTAAAAAATGTAATGTGTTGGTAACATTTGAAGAAATGTAGTGTGTTGGTAACATTATAAGAAATGAATGTGTTAAAAATTTAAAAAGGGAAATGTAGTGTTGGTAACTATAAGAAAATGTAATGTGTTGGTAAAATTAGTAAGAAATGTATGTGTGGTACATTTTTTAAGAAATGTAATTTGTTGGTAAAATGTAAAAATGTAAGTGTTGGTAATTGTAAGAAATGTAAAGTGTTGGTAAAAATTGTAAAAATGTAATGTGTTTGGAACATTAGTAGAAATGTGTGTTTGTAATATTAGTGGGGAAAAGTAGTGTTGGAGATAGCAAGCACCGGGGTCATGCGTATATATAATTTTGTCATTTTAAACATGAAACCCAAACCTGTTAAATATTTTGTACAGTATTTTGACGGGGGAAAATTATGGTCTTTTCTTTCTGTTCTGATCAGTGAAGGAAAATAAAATTTTACTTGCTTTAAAACACAGTACATTTATCTTTACTTTCCGGGGTTTTTAATAATTCTTATTCCTGTAATTTTTTTTTTTTTATTTTTTCCCGGTTTTGTGTCAGCCTGTAGGGGGGATATCCCCCGAAACCCTTTTGAGGATCCCGGAAAGGCCCCCGTTATCCCAGTTTGTTAGGTTTCCCGGCTTTCTGCTGTAAAATGAAAAATAACCTTTTTTTAATTTTTTGATTTCCCTAAACCCGGGTAGATGTTTTCATCATATATTAGGTGAACAATAAGCTAGGTCTTTAAAAAAAGCATAAAGTACTTACTTAAAAATTTTTAAACCTTTTGCTTTTAGTGGGTGTGAATTTATTAAAATAAGAATTTTGAATTAAAGAAAAAATGGGTTTTAATTGGGCAGTCGCTGATATCAGAATTTAAGGGGCAGCATTTTTGGAACCTGAATAGCTTTTAAAATCACTTAGAGTAGAGAAAAACTTGTTTTTCATCTTTTGCTGTACATAGAATTTTATTTAAATCTAGGCCCTTTTTCCTTTTACCTAAAGGAGATATATATAAATAAAACACAAAAAACAAATAATCCCGGAAAAAAAACGTTTGAGTCCCATTTAACAATCCAAGAGCAAAGAGTAGAAAAAAAGATTTTTTATATGTTTAACCCCCCCAATGTTTCATACCTATATTAGCACAATCCCTTTAGCCTTCAAGAACGAAAATTTTAAAAAAATGGCCCAAGTTTTTTTAAAATCTGTCGAGAATGGTGTATCCCTAAACTATGAAGCCAAAAAAAAATACTGTTGTACAGGCCCTTCAGTACATTTTCTTCTTTTTTTTTCCCCCCTTCTTCCCTTTTTCCCCCTCTCCCCCTCATTTCCCTTTTTTCTTCCCCTTCTTCCCCTTTCCCCCATTAAAAATTTGGGGTTTTCCCAAAAGATCTTAAACTGCTATAAACCCCTTTGTTTTGAAAAGGGGGGTTTTTTAATTTTTCCCCCGTATCCCATTTCCCTTAAAAAAAACCAAAATTTATTTGGATTTTTTTTTTTCTGCAGTATATTATACAGTGGAACCCCCCCATTCGATACTAATCCGTTTCCCGAGAGTCATCGAATGTCGAAAATATCGAAAATCGAATTAATTTTCCCCCTAAGGGTAAGGGGAAAAAAAATTAAACCATGAAAAACACCCCAAAAATATGAAAAAAAAAAAATTTTCCCCAAAGAAATTTTTAAGTTAAATTTCAATAATTAAATTTCAATAACCCCTAAAAATAATTGAACTTGTTGGATAGAAACACAAAGGCCCCCTTTTCCTTGGCTTTATTGAACATTTGAAACTTAATAGTACTTCTGCAACAACCCAAAAAAAATGAAAGTAAAATCTAATAAGGTTCTACCGGGATGGGAAGTCTTTCATATGTCAAAAGAAAAGTTTTTTAAACCCCCAGCATATAATTTAAAACCCCACCATTTTAATCGCAACGTGATAAATGTATAAAGTATGAGAGAATCACACACCATGTTTGGTGCCCATGGGCCACACCCCAAAAAATTGTTGTTGTTAAAGGGGCCCCCAAAAGGTGGGGGCAGTATTATCCTGCTGGGTGTCCCCACAGGACAAATAACACAAAATTTCCCCCCTTTAAAAAAATTTTAGAGACAGTAAACTCCCCAAAAAAATTAGGTGGGCAGTACACGCCCGCCCCTTCGTAGCCCCTTAGCCTTCACCCGGGTTTGAAAATTTCCAAACGGGGTTTTATTAACGTGGAAACCGAAAACCCCTATTTCCATAGGGGTAGTCTCAAGGGGTTTCCAGGGGAAAAAAAAGCAAACCCTTTTACTTTTATTGGGGTAAACTAAGATTCCCCACTAATAGGGGTTTAATGGGGCTAAATGTCTTGTAGATTTCTGTAAAACTCCCTTACCATTTTTTAGCGAAAGTGGCTTAATGTGGATTAGTTGCAGGAAACTCTACCTCTTCCCTAAAGGATGTTTTTTTTCATTACGGGACTCTTTGGGGAAGGGTTTCCCGGATGACAAACCCAATTTGGGACGGAAAGGGTCCCAAGAGGAACATGAAAAGTTGAGGAGTCTTTCATGAGGGTTTTCATTGTAGCTGTGGGACCGCAGTGATCCCCAAAAGAGGAAAGCATCCCGGGAGGACAGTTTGCCAAATGTTTAACAGGTAGAAAAGGGGCGACTTTAATGTCATTGTAACTGCCTTTATAGTTTCCCTTTTAACCGCTCCACTTGACCATTGCCTTGAGGGGTTTTAGTTGTTGTTTGTGCCCGGGGAATACCCCTTTTCAGCCAAAAATCCTGAAGTTTTTTACTCATGAACGAGGATCCCCCCTTTTAATGGGAAAAAGCTGGCATACCAAAAAAGAGAACAACTGTGGGAAAAACAACTAAAAAAGTTTAAGCAGCCATTTTGAAGGGGAAAAAAAAGGGGGAAACCCTTTATATTCAACTACTATGTTTTTTGGGAAAAACCAAATTTTGATTTGTGCTTGGGAGAGGTCCCTTTTAAAACAAAATTTAATCTTTTTGAAAGGCTGGGTGGTTTTAAGAGTGGTTTCTCTGGCGATGAAAGTTTGGCTTCACTCTGACAACTTTTGATGCTTGAACCCTTTTTCGCACATTTCCACTAGTAGGGGGGGTTTTTTGATTTTACAAAAAAGGTACAGGCCCTGTAACTCCTGGGACACAAAGCCTTGTGGAGAAAATGAGAGTGATTGCAAAAACATGACATGCTTTCTCCCAGTGGGGGCCCAGAGAAAGCATCAGGTGAATTTTCCTTTTACCCGGGCCGGTTTCAGAATATCAAAGTTTATAACACGATATTTTTTCCTCCCGGTAATATCTTGTCATTTTTTTATCCAAATTTTGTGCCTCTTGTTTGAACAAAACCTCCCCGGGGGCCTTTGGCAGTCCCTTTTGGTGGGAAAAGGGTTTCCAGTTAAATAAAAGCCCCAGTGGCGAACTGTTTTATGTGCCCGGGCCTTTCCCTTTTTTACAGCAGCATAACATTTTTCTGTCCTTTAAAAGTTCCGAAAAAAGGCTATGGCGTCCCGCCCGAGATAAGGGCTGCAGCCAAAGGCCAAAGTCAGATGAAACCGTTTCCACTTGAATGGTAAAGGGGGGTCATCAATGGCTTGAATACTTGGGTTTTTAATTTTCCTGTTTGACGTAAGGGGAAAAAGGGGTTTGTTCCTTTGTCACGGGGAAATGGGGGTTTGCACTCAAAGGGGCGGACTTTACCTTTTAAAGTTGGGAGTTCCCTTTTGATTAAAAAGCCCAAAAAGACCCAAAATTTTTTCGGAGGAATTTTTGTTTGGGCTTTTGGAAAATTCCCCTAGGGGGTCGTATTTTTCAGGGGCTGGGAATTTTTGAACCTCCCTTTCCCTACATAACCAAGGAACTAAACCTTTTAGTTTTTAAAAATTTCCCCCCCCTTTTCCCCCATTTTAACTGATATTTTTTTTTCTTGGGGGGCTTTTCCCAAAAAATTATCAAAGGTTTGCTTTATTTCCTCCCGGGTCCCGCCAAATGGTAACAAAAAAACTAAATACGCGAAAATTCCCAAAAGTTGCTCTTTCCCGAAGAGTGAATCCATAATTCGTTGGAAGCAGGGTACCCCATTTTGGGGACTCCAAAAAGGGGGGTTGGTTAAAAAGATACAGGCCCCCCAAATAAACCCAAACCTGTGTATGGGTTTTTTTAAATTTCCTTTTAGGGGCCCTTTATTTTAGGCACTCTGCAGTTAATTGTGCTAAAAAGTAGAAATGAGCAATTTAAACCCCTGTATCGTCAAATTGAGGTAAGAGGGGACCTTTAAGAAGTGTAAATTTGTTGATTGTTCAGAGTAATGTGCCTTTACCCTTTCCTATAAACCCTCTTTAACCCAAAAACCTGGCACCCAAGGAGAAAATTCGGTTCTATAATACCCTCCTCAGCAGCCCCCGAGTTTCTTTCTCAATGAAAAGTCCCCCATAAGGGTTTGGGGGCTGACTTAAACTGATATAGGATGGCAATCCCCGGTAAGATTTGCAAACCCTTTTTTGGGGGCAAACCCCTTAAAATGCTAAGTCCCCAGACCAAGGGAGGCGTTCACCCATATTTTAAGGTGACACACCAAAAAAGTTCGAAAATCCCGATGGTTTATGTAGAGCAAGGGGAGCGTTTTAATAAGTCAGGGTTTAGAAACCCTCTGAGCTTTCCACTATCAAAAAGACCCCTTCTGTTCCTTTTTAAAAATACTTTTTACAAACTGCCTTTTGGGCAGTGAAAAATTTTGGGTAGGCAGAAGTCACTGTTGCTAGAGTGATGATCATGGGGAAAGGTGGAAAGGGACTAGCTTTGTTGGTTATTGCACGACATACTTTGCAAAGGACCTTTTTTTTTGGGAATTATGGCAATTGCTTCCAAACCGGGCATTTGGCTGGATTTTGAAAAACCACAAAAGGGAAACCACCACCGTACCTGCTTGCCGGGCATGAGGAGGTTCCAAAAGTAAAATTCATTGCAAGAGTCTTGGCAGGGAAATTTCAGCATTACCACTGAGGGAAGGTTTAGTGGTAAATGTATAACTTCAGAAATTTTTCTGGGGAATCTTAAAACTCTTTTCCCCGGGCAAAAGGGCCCCCCCCTAAGTCGAGGTTTTATTTTTCCTTTTAAAAGCTGCCCTTAAATTTTTGGTGATTTAGGCCCCCTGATAAAACCCCTTATTGGGGCTCTTTTCCCAAAACGAGCACTGTCCTGCTTGGAAATGACAGTCCTTACCCAAGAATTTTTAGTGGCTTTTAAATATTCCCAAAGGGGCTTTATCAATCTGCTGGCGGCGGTTGCAAGGGGGATAGCGTGCAAAAAATTTTAATTTTTAGGTTTAAAAATATGAGAAATTGGGGGTTTTGGTAAACATTTTCGTGGGTTTTCACCAGAAATAGCCTCATATATCTTTTTGGTGACCCCCAAAATTTGAAAACCCGACTTAGTTTCTAGACTTTTTAGGGAAGGGGTCCCCAAAAAGTTTTTAAAGTCTTAAACCCGTGCTTCCATTCCCAGCAAACCTTTTATAAGTTTGGGGGGGCAGTCTAGCCCCTCGGTTTCATAAACGCTCCCCGTTGTGGTAGTCTAGCGGGAGGACACCACCCGGAGCCCCGGAAATTTTTGTTCAATAAATTGTTGTAAGAAAAAAGGCCTTATCTCTTCTTATAGAAAAAGAAACTTCAAATACTTTTGCAAAAACCCAAAAAATAAAGACTAGTACATCTAATAAAGGCCTTTTTCAGGGGGTGGTTTATGTTTGCTTTAAGTCCAAGAGAAAAGTTATAACTAATGCCCTAAATTTCCCCCCCTGAATCTGCCCTCGCCCGATACAAGTAAAAATATGAGAGAATCACACACCTTGTTGGTGCCCTGACCCCCCCAAACGTTTTTTTTGTTAAGGGGCCCCAGAGGTTTGGGGCAGTATTTCCTTTTCAGCTTCTCCCCAAGGGCCCCGTATCACAAAAACACTTACCTTTAATGAAAATCGGTTGGGTTGAGGGATGGGGGGGGGAGAGTGTCCCAAGTTGTTACTGTTTAAAGGGGGGGTCCCCCTTCCATTGGACTTTAGGTAGCCAAAAGTCCTTTTCCGGGGGTTACTTTTCCCTTTTTAACCTTTTTAATTTCCCCTAGGGCCAGCTTGAGAGTCATGGAAACCCCTTTTGGTTCCTTTAAAAAAACAAAAAAAAAAAAAGGGACAATACCCTGGGTGGAACATACCCCAAATAAAAAAGCAAAATAAAAGAGAAAGCTTATGAAAGACTTTTTGCGCCCATTGGCCATTGAAAAAAGTCCAAAACCAGAAGTGGAGCAGGACGGGTATATAAAGGGAGGGGAAAAGGGGGGTGGTTTGTAGTAGTTAGTAGTACAAGAAAGGAAAAAAATAACCCACCAAAAGAAATTAAGACACTTTTGCAACACCCGGGGTCCCTAACGCAGACGTTTCGCCATCCCGCCCCACTGGATGGGGAAAAGTCCACACCCCAAAGGGGCCCGAGCCGCCCTGGTCTTTTAATTTTTATCAGTAGTTGTAAATAGTTGTAGTAGTAAATAAAAAAGAGGTAGTAGCAAGGGGATTTTGGGAGAAGTGGGAAATAAGGGGGGCAGCGTCAAAAACAAAGGAAGGGGGGCACTGCAAAAGAGAGGTCCCCCTAGGGAGAGCAAGCGCACAGAGGTCGTGAAAAAGGGGGAAATTTGGGGAAATAAAAGGAAAAAAGGAACAGAAACAAAGAAAGAAGAGAGAAAAAAAACCCAGAAGGGAAAAAAGGAAAGAGGGGGAAAAGGGGGAAAAGGGGAAAAAAGAAGAAAAAAAAAAAGAAAAAATGGGAATTTAGGTTAAGTCCGGGGGGGTTTTGAATTTGGGGCATTTTATAAAGAGTGGGGGAGGGGAAGGGAAACTACAGAGAAAGAAGGGCCCGGGGGTAAGGTTATACGGGAAAGTTGGTTTAGAGAGGATTCAAAATGAAAGGCGGGTGCGGTTGGAAGAAGGGGAAAACAGTTTTAGCAGAAGACCAGTAATGGATTGCTATGATCTCTGATTTGACAGAAAAGAGCATTGTTTGTGGCGGCAAGCCTAACACTATTTTTGTGCCCCCTAAGTCTGTCAGAAAGAGATCGACCAGTTTCTCCGAAGTATTGAAGAGGACAGGAGGCGCAAGAAATTGAGTAGACACCAGGAACATCTGTAGAGGGAGGAAGGAAATGAACGAGATTAGTGCGAAGAGTGTTAGTCTGGCGGAAGGTAAGCTTGATGTCTAAGGGATGGAGAGAATCGTTGAGATTAGAAAGACCGGAAAAGTAGGGAAGGCAGAGGATAGAAGAGTTCCCAGGAGTAGAGAGTTTGGAGAGAAGAAATGCATTAGCACATGAGAGGGCAGAGTCTATGAAATGGGAAGGGTAGCCAAGACGGGAAAACGAATTATGAAGAGTGGAAATTTCTGCTGGATGGAACTGAGGATCACAGATGCGGAGGGCACGGAGAAAGAGGGAGATAAGAACACTTTTCTTGACAGGGGAAGCATGATAGGAAAAGTAGTGAATGTACATGCCACTGTGCATAGGTTTTGATTCCTTTCGTCAGTCTCGCTCCCGTAATCTTCCTGACTTGTCCACTTTTCGTGGCGCTCTCCTTCCTGCTCTTGTTAGTCTGTTTTCTAAGAATCACCACCTTCCACGCCGTTACCAACTTGCCCTTTCTTCTCTTAAAACCAACACTAACATTGTCATACTATCTTCTGACAAAGGTAATTCGGTAGTTATCCTTGATCCCGAGGATTACCTCCGTAAAGCTGATGTCTTGCTCTCTGACTCACGTACCTACACTCCTCTCGTTTCCAACCCTCTTGATCGCATCAAGAGAACTTTCAACAAAAAACTAAGGACTCTCTCCGACCTCTGCCCTCCTGACTTTGACCTTGTTTCAACGGTTTCGTGTCATCTGTCCCTCTCTTCCCTATTTCTATGGCCTTCCCAAAACTCATAAACCTGATATTCCTCTTCATCCTATCATATCCTCTAGAGGTTCTGTCTCTTATTCTCTTGCTTCTTGGCTGGCCAAAACCCTCACTCCTTCTTGGTACTTTTTCTCCTGCCCACCTCCATCACTCTCAAGACTTCATTGAACAGGTTCGCTCTCTCCCAACCTGTAAGATGCTTAGTCTTGACGTTGAGTCCCTCTTCACCAATGTCCCTCTTGATGATGTCCTTGATTTCCTTAGAGAGAAGGCCCATGAAGGGTTTCTTCATCTCCCTATACCTACTGATGTCTTTCTTGATCTTATCTGCCTCTGTGTGGACTCAAAACTCCTTTTTCCCTTTCCAAGGGAAATATTCTAAAAACCCTTCGGTTCGCTTTTGGGCCCCTCCTCTCTCCCTGTCCATCTAATCTTTACATGGAATACTTCGAGACTGTTCTTCCCTACCCCGATGTGAAACCCCTTCCCACTCTGGCCCCGGGCTATGTGGATGACATCTTTGCTCTGGGGCCCTAGGGACTCCAGTCTCTTCAACCTTTTCTTGAACCCTTAATAATCTTGCCCCTTTTCCATTATTTTTAAAGCTGAATGGGAATCTAATTTTTTTGTTTCCTTTTTCCTTGTGTCCATGTCCACAGCTCAGTTTTACGGTTTTCCCCCTTTTTTTCCCTTTTTTACCGAAAACCTTTTGGCACAGTGGCATGTACATTCACTACTTTTCCTATCATGTTCCCCTGAAAGGGAAAAGTGTTCTTATCTCCCTCTTTTCTCCATCCCCTCTGCATCTGTAAATCCTCATTCCTTCCAGCAGAAAATTTCCACTCTTCATAATTCTTTTTTCCCGTCTTGGTACCCTTTTCCCTTTTTCATAGACTCTGCCCTCTCATGTGCAAAAAGAAAATTTCTTTCCCCCCAAAACTCTCTACTCCTGGGGAAACTCTTCTATCCTTTTCCACCCCCCTATTTTTCCCCCGGTCTTTTTTTAATCTCAAGATTCTCCCCCCGCCCCCTTAGACAAAAGTTTACCTTCCCCCTTTGACAACACTCTTCGAACTAATCTCGTTCATCCCTTTCCCCCTTCCCCTCTACAGATGTTCCTGGTGTCAAACTCTTTTTCTTGCTCCTTTTTTCCCTTAAATTTATTTCCCAGAAAAACCGGGTTCGATCTCTTTTAAACGCCCTTAAAGGGGAGCAAAAAAATGTGTTGGGTTTGGGCCGCCACTCAATGCTTTTTTCTGTAAACCCAGAGATCATACCCCACCCAAATTGGACGGGTCTTTTTGGCAAAAACAACTTTTCTTCCCTACTTCCAACCAAAACTGTCGCTGTCTGGGTTGAATCCTCTCAAAATTACAAAAAACTTTCCTTGTATAACCTTCCCCCCTGGTTCGTCTCGGTAGATCCCTTTCCCTCCCCCATACTTTAAAAAATGCCCCCAAACTTCAGAACACCCGTGATTTAAAACCTGACTTTTATTTTTTCTTTTTCTTTTTCTTTTTTTTTCTTCCCCCCTCTTTCCCCCTTTCCTCTTCCCCTTTTTCCCCCTCTGGGTTTTCTTTCTCTCTTTGTCTCATGTTTTTGCCTTTCTTTCATTTTTTTCACCACTTCCCCTTTTTCAAAGCACCTCTGTGTGCTTGCTTCCCTCAGTGGGCCCTAGTCTCTTGCATGCTCCCCTTTCCCTTTTTACTTGACTGGCTCGTCCCCTTATTTCCCAAATTTTTACCACTACCACTACTCTACCCCTTCTTTCTACTATACTACACTACAACATGTTTAAATTAAACACGGCGGCCCTCTGGCGTCTTTGTTGTGGACGTTTCGCCATCCTTTGGCTGGCTGGTGGCAAACGTCCCGCCCAGGGATGCCCGGGGGTTGCGCGTGTCCCTTTAAATTTCCTCCCTTTTCGGTATTATATACCATTTTGTATCCCACTATACTACTACCCCAACCCCCTTCCCTGGGCCCATATATAGCCGGGCCTGCTCCACTTCTGGGTTAAATGTGGGCTTTGTCAATGGTCCAAGTCAGGGCCAAAAAATTTGTCGTAAGCTTCTCTCCTTTTTTGTGTGGGTTATTTTTTGTATCTTTTTTTAAAAATTTGTCTAAAATGGGCCATAACAAAATTGGGCATTGTAATAAATCAAACCCGCACGGCTTGGGAAATTTGCTGTGTTTTGGGTGATTTTCATCCATAAAGGTTTTTCAGGTTCCCAAACCCCCTTTTGCACAAAAATTTTCCCTTTAATTTTTGAAGTAGGGACAAAAGTAGTCCACAATTTGGGATAGCTTTTCAAAGGGGTTTGCCCCCCCCCCTTCAAAAACTTTCTTAATTTCCATATAATTCTCCCCCCTTTTTACCACAAAAAGGGTTTGGGTACAAGCTTTTTTTGGGG
>NW_026508887.1:0-41236 GCF_026875155.1 Cherax quadricarinatus
ATAGACTATAATAAAAACAAGTTGCAAGAGTGAGTACCTTGCACCATGCGCTGTCATGGACATCATGCAGAGGCTGCAACACCCACATATTAGCAGTCAGATAACTTGTTAGCACAACACTGTGTTGGACACGGGTTGGAGGAAAATACTGGGTGAGATAGAGTGGTCAAGTATATTATAACAGCGTGCCTGTAGACAGGTCATAAAGAACACAAGGGAGGCGGGACCGGCAGTCATCGCGCAGGTCTTCCAACAACCCCACAAACCTCACCTGTTTATGTCGCCCTTTGAACACAACGGCGAAGGGCACCGTGACCTATGGGGTCCTTGGTTCTATATCGTACTCCCCTACCACCTCCATGACGGCGTGGATACTGTGTGGTTACGGGCGTGGATAATCACTTTACAACCCCACCATGGCCGCCGACTCTGCCTCACCAACACACACAAACCTCGATCAATACTGAATATCGCGCCCTTATCTCGCTAACTACCTCTCAACCATCAAGGGACATGATTCCCATCAAGTCTACAAAGGTCAAACTTGCTATATTAATGCTCTACACAAACTGTAACAACTATTTTAGCGATTTAATAAAGTTGTTTAATGGGAGGCTGAGAAGCTACCTCAAACTGTGTCTCAGTTCTTACTGATGTCGTCTGCGGGATCAGCTGATCACCAGTAACACCTCCATAATACCGCAACAAAAACTACTTCCCTCTTACTCTTACACTCACAACAATACACAATATACCTTTTAAATAACCCCACTGTATATCCCTTGCCTTAATTTAATAATAGCAGTTTAGCAATATAAATGGAAAATTTAAACCCGGGCAGTTTGCAAGTCACAAAAAGCCATGTAAACCCAAAAAGCGTCACAATACATGTCTTAAAAAAGGCGCCTTATTTAAATTGTAAACCTAACAAACAGTCTTTTGGATATTATAAATTAACACCCCTTAAGGCAGGTTCCTTGATGCTGGTGAGGGGCTCTTGATCTAGGGGAAATTTGATCTGTCTACAGTTTTCCCTTTAATTGACTCTGAATGCCTTCCAACCCCCCACAGGCACTGTAAAAATCCCTAAGGTTTAGCGCTCCCCATTTTATAAAATAACACCAGATATAGTATGGTTTATGAAATAAGCTTACGAAATGGCGTCTCAAATATAGAACAAAACACACACACTATGAACATAAAGAATATGGATTTTCATATTATATATATATATATATATATATATATTTATATATATATATAAATATAATATAATAATATATATATATAAATATATATATATATATATATAAATAAAATATATATATATATATATAACCACCAGAAATCTATAAATTCTATTGGGTTGTGGAGTTTTATCTCACAGGACAACATACACCTGTTAAAAACAATATCTTAATTAACTTAACATAAAAAATTACGCTCATCTTATCTCTATTTACATTGTAATATAGAATTTTTTTATATCTTGTACTTGTAAAGAAAATATATACATTGGCTTGAAATTTATCCAATAGACAGCCAACTATTCTAAAAATATTTCTGAAGCTTTTTTTTACTTTGTGCCTGTATGTCGAATTTTCCCTAAAAATATAAGGGAATCAAATTCGAGCTATGGCACTTCCGCTGATTTCCTGGAATTAACGTTTCTCTCTCTCTAACAAATAAGGCAAAAAAGCGACATTACCCCCTAAAAAAGGATAAAGTAAAATACTACTTTGTTTTGGTGGTGATATCTGCGCAGCTGGGGTGGCCGCGCCCTCTCTGGCGGCCCACACACTCTGCCAGGCATAAATCAACCTTAACTAACCATGGAACGGAGGGGGGGTTTGAACCTATGGTGAGGGAGTCGTACAACTCCAGGCCATGCGTTAACCACTGGGACAGTTGGCTACAATAACATTCATCCAACTAGGTATATTTACATACACCATGAGGGGGTTTAAACCATGGGCCACAGCTGTGACCACAAATACAAGTTTTTACAGATTAATTTCTGTCACAGTAGTGGCCCATGCTAACCCTCCCTATGGGTGTATACATTAGCGCTGACTTTTGATTATAATAAATTTTTACATCATAGGGTGGATAGCATGACCATAAATTACTCTGTAAAATCTTGTATTTGTGGTCCCCAGTGGTAGCCCATGCTAACCACCCTATGATGAGTAGATTATTATAATCAAAATTAAGCGCTAAACCCACAAGGGGCATACAGCGCTTTCTATGTTTACCTGGAGAGAGTTCCGGGGTCAACGCCCCCTCGGCCCGGTCTGTACCAGGGCCCCATGGGGGATCAGGGTCTGATCAAACCAGGCTGTTATTGCTGGCTGCACCCAATCCAACGTACGCACCATTGATCTGGCCAGCAACTGGATAAGTAAATGTGGACATCTTTCTTTTACAATGGTTTTAAGTGTAGTAATTTATCCAACTTTAACCTAGGATATTATAATAAAGCCAAGCGCTAAACCCAGCAGGTCATACAGCGCTGTATTAAACCTAGGATAACCCAATAGCCAGTACTCGCCTAATTGTGGTTTGCAGGGGTCGAGACTCAGCTCCTGGCCCCGCCTCTTTACTGAGTGCTACTAAGTCCTCTCTCCCCCCCTGCTCCATGAGCTTTATCATACCTCATCTTAAGCTAATGTATGGTTCCTGCCTCCACTACCTCACTTGCTAGGCTTTTCCACTTCTTGACTACTCTGTGACGAAGAAATACTTCCTAACATCCCTTTGACTCATCTGGGTCTTCAACTTCCCTATTGTCACGCCTTGTTTCTGTGTCCCATCTCTGGAACATCCTGTCTCTGTCTACCTTGTCTATTCCACGCAGAAATTTTGTATGTCGTTATCATGTCTTCCCCAAACCCTCGTGTCCAGTGTCGTCAGCCGATTTCCCTTAACCTTTCTTCGTAGGACATTCCTCTTAGCACTTTCTCCTAATTTCTTGATGTGCTTGATCAAGTGTGGGTTCCAAACAGGTGCTGCATACTCCAGTATGGGCCTAAAGTAACACGGTGTACAGTGTCTTGAACGATTCTTTACTAAGATGCTGGAACGCTAATCTCAGGTTTGCCAGGCGCCCATACCTGCAACAGTTATCTGGGTGATGTGTGCTTCCGGAGACTGCTTGGTGTTATACTCACCCCAAATCTTTCTCCTTGAGCGAGGTTTTGCAGTCTTTGGCCACCTAGCCTATACTCCGTCCCGGGGGTTTCTTTGCCCTTTTTCCCGATTTTTTATGACTTTGCAATTGGCGGGGTTAAATTCGAGAATCCAGTTGCTGGACCAGGTGTCCAGCCCGTCCAGGGTTTCTTTGAAGTCCTGCCTGATCCTCATGTGATTTGATTCTCCTCATTATCTTCACATCATCTGCGAACAGAGGCACTTCTGAGTCTATCCCTTCCATCATGTCATTCACATATACCAAAAATAGCACTGTCCTAGGACGACCCCTGTGGGACCCCGCTCGTCACAGGCGCCCACTGTGATGCCCCATCACATCCCAAATGACTCGTTGTTGCCTCCCTGTCAGGTATTCTCTGATCCTTTTGCAGTGCCCTTCCTGTTATACGTGCCTGATCCTCTGGTTTCTGCACAAATCTCTCATGCAGAACTGTGTCGAAGGTCTTCTTGTAGTCCAAGATGAAATCAAACCCACCCCCTCTCTCTCTCATGTCTTACCTCTGTTCTTTACATAAAACTCCGGGAATTTTTTCTGACACAGGATTTGCCTTCCATAAATCTGTGCTGGTTGGCGTTTATACTCTTCCCTTTCCCAGTGCTCCACCACTTTCCTCCATGACTTTGCATACATACACATCAGTGCCTCTTTTCTTTTTCCCTTTTTTTTAAAAATGGGAACTACATTTGCGTCTTCCATACCTCAGGTATTTTGCCCAGTTTCAAGGGTTTGTGTTGAAGATGTGGTTAGTGGCACACACAGCATTTCTGCTCCCTCTCTAAGGACCCATGGGAGATGTCCAGTCCCATTGCCTTTGAGGTATCAAGGTGTTTGATTATTGATTTATCCTGGCTTTGACTCTATAAAATTTAATCACGGGGACAATTAAATTTTTATAATAACTAACGCTAAACCCACAAGGGTCATAACGCTGTTTGGTGACAAGAAAATATTTTGTTTTCTCTGACTTTCTTTAACTATCCAGGGGTGTTAGCACCCTCAAGGTTAATACTATTGTAATATATAATTGTGGGTTTAGCACTTAGTTTTTGATTGTAAAAATATTGTTTTCATAACGTTCAATGAGCAAAAATGTGATAGATAGCCACAGGATGGTGTGGGGGCAAAAATAAAAATGTTGAACTAGCTACTAGACAATGTAGATTTACATTCTATACCGGACGAATTACATGCTTTTTGGGGGTTATTACCTGGATTTACCTGGGGAGAGTTCCGGGGTCAAACGCCCCCGCGGCCCGTTTTGTGACCAGGCCTCCTGGTGGATCAGAGCCTGATCAAACCAGGCTGTTGGGTGCTGGCTGCACGCAAACCAACGTACGAGCCACACCCGCTGGTCAGGAAAACCCACTTTAGGTGCTTGTCCAGTGCCAGCTTGAAGACTGCCAGGGGTCTTTGGGAATCCCCCTTATGTATGCTGGGAGGCAGTTGAACATCTCGGGCCCCTGACATTTATTGTATGGTCTCTTAACGTGCTAGTGAAAACCCCTGCTCTTCATTGGGGGATGTTGCATCGTCCTGCCAAGTCTTTTGCTTTCGTAGTGATAAATTTCGTGTGCAATTTGGGTACTAGTCCCTCAAAGGATTTTCCAGGTGTATATAATCATGTATCTCTCCCGCCTGCATTCCAGGGAATACATTTTTAAGGAACCTCAAGCGCTCCCAGTAACTGAGGTGTTTTATCTCCGTTATGCCGCCGTGAAGGTCTCTGTACATTTTCTAGGTCAGCAATTTCACCTGCCTTAAAAAGGTGCTGTAGTATTTATGTGTACCTGTGCCTAAATATACTTAACACAATACTCACGAGGGACCCCTCAAGGTTCCTTGATGGTGGTGGCCCCTCAAAGGAGTTCCTGATGCTGGTGAGGGCTCTTGATCTAGGGAAAATTTAATGTGCTCCCAGTTCCCTGAATTAAGCCTGAATACTTTCCATCCCCCCCGCTTCACGTGCACTGTATAAACCTACGGGGTTTTGCGTTCGCCCATGATTATAATAATTACTGATGATGGTGAAGGGCCCTTGATCTAAGGAATTGAACCGGTGCTCCAGTTCCTTGAATCGAACCTGAAGCCTCCATTTCCCCTGGGGGCTGTGTGACTCCTTGGGTTTAGTGCTTCCCCATAAATACAGCATACCCATCAAGGGAGGTGCATGATGCTGCTAATGTCCATACATGGAATTATACTCATCCTCTCCAGGCATTATATGACCTCTTGCAGTTTTACCAATCCCCCAGATAATAATAAAGTAATAATAATATATAATATTTTACTTATAAATATTAAGTTAGGTTGATGGTGGTTAGCATGGGCCCCACTGTGGCCACAAATGCACAGAAAAAAAAGTTGGGTTTAGTACACAATAGCACACACCTATGATTAGACGACATTCACTTTGGGGGAGCCACTAAGCCTGTCGGGGTCATAGTCCCTTTGGGGGAATGGGAGTCATTCAGGTTCAAGCCAAGGAACAGGAGCACATTCCTAAAGTCCAATTCCTTTGATCAAGAATTATTATAATCAAAAAGAAGCGCTAAGCCACAAGGGCTATACACCCCTTTGATCAAGAGCCCTTCACCAGCACCCAAGGAATCTCCTGTAATGAAATTCATCCATAATGGAAGGAAAATTCCTTATGCTTTTGTAAATGTATATTTTACTTGCTGGACTTAAAGGTTCACAGGAAGACTAGGCCCCATACTGTTTATGCATAATGGCCCATAGTGCCGTGCAAAGGGCCCATAGTGCCGTGCATAACAGCCCATAGGGGCCGTGCATAATGGCCCATAGCTGTGCATAACAGCCCAAAGTGCCATCCCATAATGGCTCATAATCCATTCATAATGGTCCAGCACTATCAAAAGTCATCCAATCTTGTATAACTATATACATACTGTATTTTTTTGGAAATAAAGGTTTTTGTTTGATGTCCTCCCTGCCACATGCTATCCCACAAAGTCCTCTTCAAGGGGGCTCCTTGGTGTGGTGAAGAGGCTCTTGGTCCCGAGGGAAATTAGACCTGTCGGGCTTCTTCCTCAGACGAACCTAATTACCCCCCCAATCTCCACTCCCCTATCCCATCCTCCCCTTTTCTATTCCTCCTCCTCCCCCCACCCCTCCCTTTTGCCCTTCCTCTTTTTGGCCTTTGGGATTTGTCCCACAGGTGCGCTAGTTCCTAGGTAGGGAAAGGACAAAACCGGGGTCCATCCCATTCCGTTGAGGTTCTTGGCAGTGGCGTAAGTTTGCCGTGGAATCTGGATCGCCTGGGATGTCCCGATCCCTCTCCGTACCCGGAGTACCTTTGGTGTCTTTCGGGCGACGGTGGGATCCTGGAAGCCACCTTTCGGATTCCGGGGGTGGGGCCGAAGGAGGTATGCTTTGTGGCGGATATCCGGCCACCCTCTCTTTTGTCCACCGAGGTACTCGGCAGATGTGAGGTTGCTATCCCGGATTGCGGTTTTCTGGCATGAAGGTAGGGTATGGCACGGGGTTTTTATGCTGCATCTGTGCTACAAACGGTGCTGAGGTCCTCTTGGGGACGGAGGGAGATTTCCGGCCTTTTCATTCCTCTTGGAACTATTCCTCCCCGCTCCCCCCTTTTTTTTATTCTTTTTTTTTATTTTTATTTTCTTCTTTTTTTTTTTCTTAAAAACAAAAAGCAAAGGAGTAACCTAACCATGGAGAACCCAATCCATGAACCCACTACCCCCGGGCCCCTTCTTGATACCCGCACCCCATTCTGACCCCCGCCTTGTTTAGACCACTCTTCGACACTCCTGATCCCCTGACCTCTTGCTGGTGCTGTTTCCTCACCCGCTTCAGTACCGGGGCTTCGACTGACTCCTTCGATTTTTCCGACTCCACTCTCCTTTGACTATGCTTCCGGGTTTTCCCTCTACGTACGGCAAATTTTTTGAATCGCCCCCCATTTCACGCCGGGCCAACTCCGGTCCCTACTTCTAAATGCCAACGTCAATCTCCTGATGATGCTCCTTTGTTACCTTCCCATTCTACTCGGAAAAGACCGACACGTCAAGCACTCCCTCTCCACACTCAGTTTCGGACCACACAATGGACTAAATTCTTTACTTTAAACCGACTTCTTCTTCTGCCTACCTTTCTGATCATAGTATTGGCAAAGCACTCCTGCGACATGTTGGTAGAGATATTTCATTTCATGCTCTCAAGAGCGGTACGCGCATCATCACTGTCCAGAATGCTACCCAAGCTCATGATCTTTCTCTCCTTTCGAATATCGATACTACTCCTATCACTATTGAAAAACATCTTTCTCTCAATTCTTGTAGTGGTACTGTCATTCTGCCCCATACCATAGTCCAACAGAATTTCCAGTCATGTGGCAATGACATTCTTGAACAGCTGGAACTCCAGGATCTCCCAATCCTCAAAGTAGACACTTATGTCCTTCCTGCCCGGGGTCGGAGACGTTACCCTTGCAATGTGGCTCGTTTAACTTTTGACAGCCGAGAACTCCCGTCCTCTGTATATGTCGCGGGACATCGATTACAAGTTCGAAAGGTGATACCTACACCGGAACAGTGTAAAAATTGCTGGCGTTTTGGTCACCCAGCGAAATATTGCAAATCTATGGCCGAATGCCCAGTCTGTGGTGCCGACGACCATTCTAATACATCTTGCAGTCAACCTCCATCTTGCCTTAATTGTAATGAAGCTCACCCTTCGTACTCCCGCCGTTGCCAGGTCTACTTAAATGAACGTGAAATCCGTTGCCTCAAAGAGGCAGAAGGTCTCCCTTATGCTATGGCAGTTACTCATTTCCGCCTCCAAGGGAGACTACCCCGTGTTTCTTATTCTCGTGTTTCAAAACATCCCCCCACTTCTGGGGTCCCATCTTCTGCAGCCTCCTCTGTTACCCCTCCCATAGCCAATCCGGCATCTAATCCTTTTGCTGTCCTTGGCTCTGACGTCCCGACTTCAACTCAGTCTGTTCTCACGTCTTCGCGTCCTTCCTCGCAAGCCCCAGTATTGACAAGACCTCGTACGATACCTAATACCAATCGCCCCTCTACTTCTCAGAAGTCCAAAAAATCCACATTGCTAAAATCTTCTTTGCCCCTTCCTTCCCTTCTTCCACCTCCACACTTTACCTTTCCAGTCTCTGTACCTAGTTCTTCCCCTCTCTCTGGCTCTATTACAAGTGTGGAGATTCACCCTCCTCGTACTATGCCTTCCACCCCCGTCCCCTCCCAAGTTTCTCCCTCTTCTGCCACCTCCCAGGTTTCTGCCTCTTCTGTCCCCCCCCACACTTCATCTCCAGTCCCTTACACTCTTCCCTCCCCCTCTACTTTGGTACAGTCCATTATTGTCCCAATCTTTACTCACCCCTCTTCCTTCTATCTCCAATATGGTCTCCCATACATCTTTGAATTCAGAAACACTTGAAGCCATTTCAGAATATATTGCAGAGACTAAACCTTCAATGGACACTGATTCACTTCCTGTTCCTTCTCTTCTCTCTCCTCCATCTTCACAACCCCATTCTTCGCAACGCTCTGTTCCTTCGCTGCTTGAACGTCTTCCAATGCCACCACATGTTGACTTTTCTAACCCCTCTAGTTCGTAGGTGCCTTTACCTACAGATTCCTGGTATTTTCTTTATCGCCAATCATGGCCTATTTACAGTGGAATATCCGCGGCCTCAGGGGTAATCGGGGTGAGCTTCAGATGTTGCTTTCCAGGTTTTTCCCTGTTGGTGCTTGCTTACAAGAACCAAAATTACACTCGGCTGTTTTCCAACCTATCTCAGGCTATAATTTATTGTATTCTTTGGATCCTTTCTCAGATGGGACCTTTAATGAAAGTGCCCTTCTTCTACGCAATGATATTCCGTACTGTCCACTATTTGTCCATACCTCGCTGCATTACACTGCAGCCCGTATCCACTTGAATAAGTGGTTTACAATATGTTCTTCATATCTCTCTCCTTCTCGAGCATTTTCTATCCCAGACTTTGCCTTTCTTGTTTCATCCTTACCACCACCACTTCTGTTACTTGGTGATTTTAATGCCCACCATTTCCTCTGGGGGGGTCTCATTGTGACTCACGTGGCATCCAGTTGGAGGCTTTTCTCGCCTCTCACCCCCTCCATGTTTTAAATACAGGTACTCCCACCCATTTTGATCCTCATACTCATACTCTCTCTTGCATCGATCTATCAGTCTGCTCTTCCTCCACTGCACTAGACTTCACCTGGTCTGTTCTACCGGACTTACATGACAGCGATCATTTTCAATCATTCTTACTTCTCCTTCCTATTCACCACCTTTCCGACCCCCTCGCTGGCAATTTGATGGGAAAAAAAATTGGGATCTTTACTCACACCTCCTGCTTTAGTGAGGTCCTTCTTCACCTCCATTGATGAGCTCCTACCCTCTTCCACCAATTTTTTACCGCACTCTCATTCTATCCCCCAAACCCAGGCGCATCTCAAATGCATCCCTTTGGTGGTCCCTGCTTGGCCGTCAGTACTTTGAAACGCGCTGCGTGGGGCAGGTCCGTACAGTAGAACTGCTGAAAACTTTTTGTTTTTAAAGCAGAAGGGGTTGATCACTCCCCGTGTCATCCTAAAGCAAAACGCACTTGTTGCGAACTTTTTCCCCCATCACCGCGCTTCTTCTAGATGCGTCGGAAAAAAAGTGAGAAATTTGAGTGGTAAATACTCCCGACCCAGCCCGTTCAGGGGTCGCGGGTTTAAAGTACAAACCCTCTCGACGTTTGCCGTTGAACTTGGGCACACTCGTCCGTATTTCCCGGGGGCTCCATCAGCCCCCGTTTCTTTCCCAAAGTCTGAAAGAAGTTAGTACCCCCCTTGGGACTTTTTTTCCCAGGAAGAACATATAATTGCCTTTTACACTTCAAAAACAAGGCAACGCTCCCTTGCCGACATCGGCAGCTGGGCCTACGACATTCAATTCGATTTACAACTTTACTCGTCACCTTTTGTAGCCTCTTACACCCTTCAATTTTATTTGGCCAAGGATTCTTCCCCAGCGTGGAAATTCCCATTGTTTCTCCATTTCTCAAACCGGGTACTACAGACATGATGCCTCCCACTATCGTCCCATCGCCTTACGCAGTTTGAAAAAGTGATGGAATCGGGTAAATAGCCTTTTGATGGGTATTTAGAGACACGAAACAGTCCTTTTTTATCCCGCTAGTCAACATATTTTCTAAGGCGTCCCCAAGACCCCTTCAACTTTGGATTCGAGTTCGTAACCCTTTGCGAATAATCACTCATTTATTGCCAATTTTTTGACCTTAGAAGGCATATCACAACTTGGGGTTAATATTTGGGCCCGGGCCCATTCCTTAGGCCTCCGGGGCAATCACCATCCTCCTTAAGATTTTTTAAAAATGACAACATTCCTGTTCGAGTCAATAATGTTCTTTCCCCGGACTTTTCCAAGCTGAAGGTGTCCCTCAATGTGTTCTAAGCACAACACACCCCCTCAGGGATGTGTTCTAAGCACAACACTTTTTCTCCTTTCAAAAATTTTGAATTGGCCTCTGTTTCTTCCACCCAAATTTTTGGTCTCACCCTTGTTGAGACTTCGCTATTGCTTGTGCGGCCTGACGTCTCTCATTGCAGTTTCTCTCCAGCATGGGTCGACCGTGTTTCCACCGGGGCCCCACCATGGGTTTTAAATTTTCAAGTACCAAAAAATCCCAAAATTTTTTTCACAAACGCTTTTCATCTTTCCCATCAACCTTTTTTATTCTATGGCTCCCGTATCCCCGAACGTGATCATCAGGGTTTTTTAGGCCTTCTCTTTACCATAGGGGTTTTCCTGGGAAAACCCCCATTACCCCCTGAAGGCAACTTTTCACAGCCGGCTAAACCTTTTAAACCCCTTTCCTCTTTCCCTGGGGGCTGATCGTCGAACTCTGCTTCGCCTACATTCGCCCTCGTTTTAAAACGAAACTCGACTTGGTGACCCAAATTTATTCCGCGGCCTCTCCGCACTCTCTCTAGCCTTTAAATCAAACCATCCCAAGGATTACGTTTTGCCTTGGTGCTTTTCGCTCTTCCCCTGTTGAGGCCTCATCAAACGAATGTTCCACCCCTTGTCTGATCGCCGGATGCCCATTCCTTCGCTACATATACGCTCTCACGTCTCCACAATCCTTCCATTTATAGAATTCACCGATATTAGTAGACATTCTTTATTCGTTCGCCGCCCCGTTTCTCCTCCCTTTTCTCTTCGCCTACATTCCTTTGTCTTCCCCTTTATTACCCCCTTTATATTTCATGTACACTCCTTTTCCCTACCCCCCCCGGGAAGTTCCAGCTGTTCGGTCTGTTCTTTCCACTCCCTTCCGAAAATCAACTGCCTACGGGGGTTCCCGCCTCTTTTTCTTGATCACCTTTTCCCCTCCCATTCTCATGCCACCTCTGGTATACAGATGGATCTAATCTTTAGACGGGGTCGACGCAGCATGTTTCCGGACAGCGTCGTGCGGGGGCATTTACTATTTCTTCGGCTACATTTTTAACTGCTGAACGTATGCCATTTGGCGCACTTATTTGTATCGCACTATGCCGGGTATCATTTGTGAGAGTCTCAGCCCCTTAGGCCTACAGGCTATACGAAAATTTTATACATCTCCCCCCTAGTTCTCCGTATCCAACTTTGGCTACGCCCTATTCACGAAGCATAAAGATATTTTTTTTGTTGGTCCCTGGGCATTCCCAAGTACAGGCAATGAACAGGCAACCTGCTGGCAGTCAGCAGTACATAACCTCCAAATTTCCTATAGGTGTTCCATTTTTTGGACTATTTTTGCTGCAATACTACCCCCCTCACACCCCTTGGCAACAACTTTTGTCAAATCTGCTTTAAAAAACTTCATTCATTAAAACCCAGCTAGGTTACTGGGGCCCCTTCTTGTTATCAGTGCCAAGGTTTTGGGGGAAAACCCCTCTCTCCCGTCTTTGCATTGGCCACACTCGTCTTACTCCGGGTATTCCCGGAGGGACCCTTAAACCCTCTGTAGCATGCCAAGTTCCAGATCGATTAGCCACATTCTGTTAGAACCCCGCCTCTCTATCCAACGGCACGCAGAATTTACCTCCAACGCCGTCTTTTTTTCTCTACTCTCTTTTTCCCTTCCCTTCTTGCTGATGACCCCCTTTAATCCGACCTCTCATTGATTTTTTTTTACAACGACTGATTTGCTCCACAAACCTGATGATACCTTACCACTCCCCTCAGCCCTTTCACTCAGTCTCTTGCTCCCCCTTTAAAACCCTTCACCATCCACTGCCCCCGTTTTTATCCAAACCTATTACTCATCCACCTCCCTTTTGCCACCTAAATCCCCTCGCTTCCTCCTGCCCTCAGCGCGTATACCCTTGGGTAGCGCTTCTTTTTGATTATAAAAAAAATAATAATTTCCCACAAAGTCATAAGATTTTTTATTTTTCACAGGGAATTAGAAATAAGGATAAATGCCATCCGGAATAGGGAGGGAAATCGGGGCTGATCCAAAAGGAAGAATGTTAAAATTTCCCCTTTTTTTTGCTTTAATCTTAGAATAATCTTTTTCCCAGTTTATCCTACAAATTAACATTTTTATACAAGAGATCTTGTCCAAAACATATTTCAAACAAAACTTTAATCAGGGGGTTCCATGCATGTTTATTATTTTAACACTAATATCTAAATTTTTGAGTAAAGGAATTTTTGAAAATAATTTCCCCAATTTTTTCTGTACCACATACTTTTTTGTTTTTGGGATCTTATTTCCTGGTTTTAAAAGTTTTCCGCAATTTTAAAGACTTTTCAAAACCTTTGCAGTGAAACATTTTATGAGAGCATAAATCTTGCAAATCAAAACTACTTCTGAATGTCCCCTGGGTACTCTTTTGGGAATTTCATATTTCTGCTTCTACTTACCCGTAAACCTGGAAAAAAGTTTTTAAATTCTCCAATCTTGCAACTGACGATAGCAAAAATTTTTAACAAATCCTGGGCAACTAGCTGTTGTGCAGTGTCCCCAGGCCTCATAGCCCTCACAACCTGGCTGATGTACACTTATGCAGAAATGTGGTAGCTTACATATTAAAGTACCAATTTTTCATTATGCAGTGTCCCAAAAACAATAATTTTTTATCATAATTTACCAATAGGAGTTACACTTCAGTTCATCCCCAAAGTTTCAAATTTCCCTACTTTAACCCATCCATCCCCAATTTTAAAAACTGTGTAAAACCAATGCTTTAAACAATGTCAGTGTTTTCCCCACACCATATGTAAAACCACTCATTTATGTTACTGTATTTTTTATTTTTTGGTTAACTTCAACTATAACCTAGAATAAGTTTTCATGCTTTTGTAAATTAGGAAAAAAATACATGAATTATAATCTATATAAACGAGAGGTTACATATTTAAATTCAAGATTTTACAAAACTTATACATATATCACAGAAACTGTAAAACAAACTTCTGACTGGTAACTTTTATCAGAAAAGTCCAAAACAGCACTGTACTGTTTACATAAGTACACAGGAAAGGAGGAAACACTGCAGCAGGGCCCGTTGGCCCATACTAGGTAAGTCCCTCACAATCCCCACTAAATTTGAAATTTATTGAAATGATTAACATATAAATTACTTACATTTATTTAGCACATTTAGTTGTTTTATTCTCCATTCACTAGAGGCATTCAATTTTTACAACAGGACTGTCCCAAATTTAAAATGATTTTAAAAAGAATTTTTTTTTTTTTTGCCTATGAATGCAACTACTGTACTTTAACCAAGTAAATTTTCCCTTACTAAAAGTAAATATAAAAAATCTAATACTAGAAAAATTACATATGTGGTTGTTGACAGAGGAAAGCTTGTAATTGAACATTGATTTTACATGTAATGCAGTACTTTGCACTGAATTATCATAACTGCTGTAAGCCCTTGTGGCTTAGCGCTTCTTTTTGATTATAATAATATTATCATAACTTAAGTGCTAAACCTATAAGGGTCATATAGCACTTTGCGCTGAAATACTGTATATGCAAATGAGTAATACAGCATCCCTATTTTATTAACTGGGGAAGTCCCATTTTGCTACATTTGGAAATTAGTGAACCAGCAGACTACCACTTGTTGGTTTAAAAGACAATTATACTGAATAAAGGGAAAATGTTAGGTTAATTCCTAGAAACTCCCAAATTATGTTGGAGTTTTTTTTTTTTTTTTTGTAGAATTACACATGCCAGTAAGCAAGCAAAAATATTGTTTGGTATATACAAAATAAAATTCCACATAATGTGTCCCCCAAACACACAATAGACAGTGTATTTCAGTTCCCTTTTAAGTGTGTTTTTTATTTACATTCTCAGCTGTCTCCCACCAAGGGTCACTCAAAACAACACACATCACCATCATTTATTTAACCCCTGACTGTCGCAGGCCCCTTCTGAAACCGTCATTCTGTCGATAAATTTTTGAAAAAAAAAAAAAAAATTATTTTTTCTTAAAGAAATGATAGAGAATCTTTCCCGATGGGAATGACACCAAAAATTCGAAAACTTGGTCGAAAACTCAAAGGGAAAACACTCCCCGAAGCTAGCGGTCCCGGCGACATATGCGTATCGGCGATTTTGCCAACTTTGAACCCTTTTTCAGCAATTCTGTTGTTCCAGTTGACCAAACTCCCTAGCTATTTCTTAGAACTCCATTTTATATATCAGCTGAGTACAAAAACTGCCCATTTACCAATTTTAACTACCCAATATAGTGGTCAGAAATTGGCAATTTGGCCAATTTCACGCAAATTTTAAAAAAAGGTGCCAAATTTCCAAAATAGGGCCAGAAAAACAAGGTAGACATTCTTGGCACTAAAATAACAATCCTCTTCATTAGTCACATCTCTAAGCCCCTCTTATATTATTATTGCTTTCTATTTTGATTTTTTATTCATACAAAAAAATACAAAAATTTACTGTTATGCAGACTACTGCATTAAAGTAAAAATGATATAAATAAAATCAGTGCACTTGCGAAAGAATATTAGACCCCCCCAGTTGACGTGTATTGGGCGTGTGGTGTGATTTGTTTACTCCTGAACACTTGGTAAAAATCGAACATTTCGGCTACTTTGAGCTCAGTTTCAAGGTCGTTTCATCATCAAAGTAATGAAAATCATCTCTATTTTTTGTAATATGTTTTCCATTTTATCACCTAAACCATGAAAAGCGAATACATTGATAAATACTATACGAAAATACATCTCAAAGTCGGCATTTTAAATCCAAAAAAACGATCAGCTTTTTTTTTCTCATTTCGCACTGTGTGCTGCAGGATTTTTTTTATGTGGTGCACACTGACCACACAAAACCCATTCTCTCACATGTGGGCCTACCAGCTTTCCTCCCGCTTGTTTTTGAAGCCGCTAGAATTATTGATAAATACGCAGAAACAGTGGCGCGTAAGACGTTTTAAAACAGCGTAATCAGTCAAAGGGTTAATAGCTATCTTGTCAGTCTTGTATGGCCATCAGAATTCAAAAGACCCTCAACAGCAACTATGCCCTAAAACAACAATTTTCTCATTTGGTTCAAAACTCTCTAAATCTTCACTTAACACTTCCCTAAATTAATCTCTCCTCTACACTCTTCTCACCATAACCACTTGCTATAAACCACTTCTCACATTTCATCTTCATCCTAATCCAAAAAATTCCTGACTTTGAACACTTATATCCCACTCTTTCTTTTCCCATTTATCATTTAATATACCACTATTGCTCCTTTTGTTCTTCTGGTTACACACAATTTAATCTCATTTACCCCCTCCCATGAAAAATTCTTCCACCCCCTTTAAACTTTGTTGTGCTTTGTGCTAGACAATCCACTTAATTTCATTATTTAACCATTAATTCATAAAACATCTGAAAAATCTGCTGAAGATTTATGCATACTGATTGTTCTATTCATGAAGAGAGTATTTTTGACCAACAAAGTTGAAGAGCATTTAAAAAATGGATTGTTACATGCATCTATATAAGGAAAATATATATATTTTTTTTTTAACAAGTCAGCCGTCTCCCACCAAGGCAGGGTGAAAATATATTAAGTATAATTATCAATAAACACATTACATATAACACATTATCTAATGAACACAATGAACAAAATGAAAGTGGTGAGAAACTATTTTTCAATATGGTAAAACTTAACAAATATATGAGCAGAGTGAAATATGCAACACAGCATTTCCCCAAATAGACAAGACAAAAAATATTCTCAGGTATTTGAGAGACTACTGTTGATATTATAAGACAGTGTTACTATCATAGAACAAGTATTGATATCTATTTGAGCTTACTATACAAAAATTAAATAAAAATAAAGAATATAAAGTAGCCCATAAAAAAATAGTTAAATGTACTGCACCTATTTTAATGTAAGAGTATTAATAATGTACAAAAGTTTAGAATGTAAAAAATATACATATATAAAATGGGAAACTACCATGAAAAAACAGAATCCTGCATAATTCCATAGCAGCAGTGTCCTGTCTGCTGTAAATTCACATAATGGAAGTAGAACTAGCAGTACTAGTGGTACAGTACAGTTCATCTAATTCCCCGCTACCAGAGCTCCAACTCCTTGGTCAAATTCTCTGAAAAAAAAAAAAAAAAAAAATTAAATCAACTGTTCAGCATTGTTATTACAGCTAGGTTTTCCTGACAATGGTGAGGGCTCTTGATCTAGGGGAAATTTGGGTCTGTGCTCCAGTTCTTGAATACCTTCCACATCCCCCCCACAGGTGCTGCATAATCCCCACAGGTTTAGCGCTCCCCCTTGATCATAATAAAATAATTACAGCTAGGTATTTGTGGGCTGAACCGAAATGAATATGACAGATTATTAAAGCCTCCTAAGACATTAGTATAAGGTTTATTTATGTATTTCAGAAGCATATCAATAAGCCATATGCTTATGACCATAAAGTAATGACAAATCAACTGCAAGTACTAGAACAGTGTAGTAATTTTCAATTCATGCTTTGACCCTTATGGGTTTGGTGCTTAGTGATGATTATAAATAATACTGAAATTATAATTCATGCTTTGAGATTCACTGTTTACATTATGCAACAATAATAATACTGTAAATAACACTAAGTAAATGAAAAGAACACTGTAATAATTCTTATAAAGAAAAGCTCTTAAACCTTGATGTATCTGCTCTCCAGGGTATAAAAGAATGGGGGTATGCATACAACATTTTGTATACATATTTGTGTAGGACGTCTGAACATCTGAAAGAGTACAGGCTATTTATATACATACATATTTTACAAGTATGGATCCGAATTTTTGAATGTGCAGCAAAATCTTTTTTTTAACAGATTTCAGATTTTAACCCAACCCAACCCACATTTACAACCTCTCTCATAAACACCCATCTCTAATCCATTCACCTCTCATACCCCCTCAAGGAGGTTTTCCCTTTAAGCTGGTGAGGGGGTCTTGATCTAGGAATTGGATCTGTGCTCCAGTTCCCTGAATTGAGCCTAATACCTTCCATCCCACCCCCAAGTGCTGTATAATCCTATTGGTTTAGCGCTCTCCTCTATTACAACCCAGAGCCAAATGGCCTGTTATCCTGGTGTAAAGGGAGCAAAATAAACACAGCAGAAAACTTTTTTACTTCACCAATTTAGAACAGAAGTATGTACACTATATACACTATGTACAGCAATAGGTATAGTGCACTCCACGGGAAAACAAGGCAGAATAGAAAACCACTAGAGAGCAGACCATGCTTCAACCACTCTAGAATGGAAATGACAAGGCAGACAGGGGAGTGGTACCCACATAAAACCCCTGCGATTGCCAAAACCATCTTCTCATTTGGGTAGAACCTGGGACTTGTTGAACAACGGGGCCCCATCGTCAACCCTCATCACCTGGTTCGCTGGTTGGGGAGATAGCCTGTAAATGAGGGTGTGTGTACATGCGCCGAATAAAGGTTTTTTGTACTCTTTGCATGCCCACACCCTCATGATTAAAAATAATCACCTCTCATACCACTACCCACACACCCACTCATGCTCAATGAATCCCACCCTCATTTGCACTTTCCTCTTATTCACTCCTATCCTATAAAAACCCCCCCACCCTCATACTCACCCCTCTCACATCCACCTGCCCTCCTTACACCCATTCGCTCACCCATTCTACTTTCTCCTCTCTCACCCCTCCCTGTACTATTTATGGGTTTTTGTTCTTTGTGTCCATAGTGTCCGAACCAATGATCTTGAAAAATACATTTTGTAATTCCAGAAACAATGGTATATCAGCAATAAATAACACCCCCTTTTCTCCATTAATCCATTAAATTCAAGATTTCACTGCACTGTAAAATATTTTAATTGATCTAATTATCAAATGTTTATCGCAAGATTTTTCTAGAATATTTTTGGATCTTTTATTATTTCTTAGCTGATTCATGAGACACTGTAACATTTAATCCAGTCAATACAACAACATTTTAGGAATACAAAAGTTAAATACCATTAAAAATCTATTTTTTTATGCAATATTTCATTATTACACTATTATACACATAAATAAAATCCCCAATCAACCTTTACTACCCTATATCTTATCTTTAAAATTGCAATAACTTACCATTCTAATTTCATTGTCTCTTTGTTGTATTTGCTGCATCAGTAATGATGACAACTTTTTCCGTGTGTTGGTTGTGTATCCAAAGCTATGTAGCCAGTTAAGAATATACTGTGGGGATATATTGTATGTGAAAGTTATGACATATTATAAAAAACTGTGCAGTAACCATTTTCTTACCTCTGTTGTTTGCCAATCGTAATACTAGTAAAAAGTTAGTTTTAATAATAAACAGCTTGCTTAATACAAATATGCTATCAAGCACAATTCGAGTGTGGTACAATATTTCAATTCTGAAAACAAAATAAAACAAATTCCCGTTTACTTTAGCAATTTTTGGGAAAACATACATGTTAACTGTACATACATTCAACACACTGTGACAAACATCTTCAGAAGACTAGTGTATGACTTTTCAATACCTACAACATAGATATAAATCTTCTTTTTTAAAATTAATATACGTTTTGCATTTAAAAAGGATACACTTTGTATTCTTCTGAACATAAGCAGACCTAAGTAAAGTTCTCTGGTGTCACCGGGATTTTTTTTAAACTGCAGCGACCTTCTCCTGTATAACATCTAATCCTGTATTGCCAGGTAGTGAAGAAGAAGTTCCTCTCGTCCACTGCCCACCCACACATAAAGCGGACTGTTCTGATGAACAATATAAATATAATAATTAAAAGACAGAAACCGAAATGTAACTTAGGTTTAAAAATCACGATTGTCGTGCTGACACTTTATATATACATTATATCACACCACAAGAAAAATGCAAAACCTTTACTGTAACAGCTATTTTATATATATATATATATTATAATATATATATATATATATAATAAATATATATATTTTATATAATATATATTATATTTATATATATATATATATATATATAAATATTATATATATATATATATATATATATATATTATATATATATATATATATATATATAATATATAATATATATATAATATATCCAAATAATCACCTAGTTGAGAGACTTAAAAGATATGAGAAACATACTTCCTTGCCTATGACAGCTACACACAAAGGCCATTGTTATTGTTGTTGGGGTATTAAGGGGCCCCCACAACTTACACCATATTCAACCTTTCTTCCAAATTTCTGGGAAGGAAAAAGTTTTTAAATTTATTTAAAGCTCAGGTACACATAAATACAATTGTCCCCACATAAATATAAATTACCTAGGAAACCCAAAAAAAGAGTCCCGCCTGAAGATGGGCCGGAATTAAGAAGGGAAAGGCCCCTCCCTTTGAAAAGAGTTTCAAGGACCACAATAGAAATGTCACTTTTTTGGGGTTAAACCAGGTAATTTACTATATCCGCTATGATGATAATTTATGTACATATTATGATACCCAATAAACTTATTTATTTTTTACATCAACATATTTTTACCGACTCCCGGGGAAGAAGGCGTGCGCGCGCACTCGAGGGGGTGTAGCCCCACAAATAACCCCACATAAAAGAGAGAAGCTTACACAACTTTTTCGGCCGATTTGGGACCATTGAAAAGTCAAGGGACAATGTTACTTTGTCAAGGGTCAATGGGACCAAACGTCGTCTAAGCGTCCTCTTTTATTTCGGTATTTGTTATTTTTCCATCAGGGTTTTGTCCCTTTTTTTGTTATTTGTGTATGACCCCCTTAATATTTGTATTTATAACCATTACAATTGTACCGGGGTGGACTATCGTGGTCATTATTTGAATTTGTTCAGACTTTAACCATGTATGGTGACCGTTTCATTCCCTTGTAACTTGCCAGATGGACCAATCTACCGGGATTCATTACCTTTGTAACTATTCACTATCATAACTTTGGAGCCCACCCCCGGGACACATTTTTTCCTTTGTAATTTTTGCTACCGCCCACAGGAGGGGTATGGGTCAAAATAAAGATATTAAACTAACTCCCGGGGAAGAAGAGCTCAAAAACGAAAGTTTCTGGGGCCCCTTTAAACAACTCAACACAACAACTACAGAAAGGGGCGTTAAAATAAGTAATTTTATTCAGGAAACACAAAACAGTTACTAAATTATCATACATACACATAGTGTAGAGAACCTGGGAAAACCCCAAAAAAAATCGCAGAGTGACTTTTTTCCTTTGGGGGTCCTTTTACCTTATTTTTTATAATATAAAGGTTATAATATTTTCTTTTTATTCTACAATAAAAAACATTTTATTATCAAAATAAAAAGACTACTACTACACCAAGGTCTTTAAGTATCAAATACGGGGGTCATTTACTAAAAAGGAAAAATTTTACACGTTTTAGCTAAAAAATAGAAAACATTCCCCCCCTTTCTGTAGCTCATTCATCAACACCTTTTGGCACTCTTCTTGAACTGGTTCATGCTATGGACTGGCTTTTGACATGTGCTGGCAGTCGTTCCATTCCTTTTTTGCGTAAATAAAAGGTGTTTAAACCCTGCCCAAGACTGGGGGTACTACAAAGTTGTGCTCTCCCCCCCCCTATACATGATTGTTTTGGGTTCCCCAAACCCTTGACAAAATTGACGCAAGATATTCTGGACTTGTTTGTGACAATTTAAAACATATTTCTTCAGTTTTTTTTTTACTCTGTCTTAAACATTTACATACCAAATGCGTAATTCATCCTGGCCTAATGTTTTTCTTTTCCCAGCCCCGGATGAAACTTACATTTTTTTCGGTGATTTGCGTCTATCTTTCAGTTTTTTTGTCAAGGGAGAGTACCATGAAGACAAGCGTAAACCATATGGCATTGTTAAGGGGCTAGACATAGGGTCCTGCAGCCTCATAGTAGACACGAGCTTGTCTATACAGGAAATTTTGTCGGCATTTGCTTTCTTTACTCACTGTCCCTATCAATCTCCTGACTGCATGGTCAAAGGGATTCCCAAATATTTACTGATGAAACCAAAGTGGGGTCCCCCTTAAATTTAACAAAAAATTATTTTCCCTTCCCAGTTTAGTTTCGTGCCCAAAGAGAAGGCTTCAGTTTTTCCTAGGTGAAGAAGTTTTTTGTCACTAACCATTTGGAGGACCCAGTTCCCGGTTAAAACATTAGCAATATCTTGTGGGTCTTTACCTACATAAAAAGCACGTCATCTGCATACATAGAGTTTTTCACTTTACCTGATAGGCATATCATTTACAAACTAAGAATAATAAGGGACCCAGAATATACCTTGGGGAACTCCCCCCCGTTATCGCAGGGGGTTTTGATTTTTTTTTGTTGATTTTTGACATTTGTCCCTGTTGCTAAGGGAGGGAATTTTGACATTTGTCTCCTACCCGACTACCACCGGGAAATTTGGGTACGGGCTTTTGTGTCGCTTTGTTGAATTCGATGTCTTGTTTTCCGGGCCAGCTCATGGCACATTTCTCCCCTTTTCAAGCCCACATCAAGTATGGGCGCTTAATTTTGGAGCTCCATTTTTTTCTGTTTTTTTGATATTTATTTAATGGTTTTAGTAGGAAGCCGGGTTTCTAAACCGGGGGGAAAGGGGACGTCTTGCTCTGGTCAGCTTATAATAATATTTTCTTCACAAGTACTGTACAAGTATACAGGCCTACTAAAATCATGACTAAAATAGAAAGCCGCTTTTTTGCAAGCATTTCAGGCAAATTAGATCAGTTTTGTCCCGGGATGCGACCCACACCAGTCCTTTAACCACAGGACCCTTTTTACTGGGGGGAACATAAACAATGGTGTAAAGAAACACGCCCAAGTTTTTTACCCCGCGGAAACAACCCCGACACCGCCGTTGAAACGAGAGATTTACCACCAGCCCGGGGGAAGAAATCCACCTCATCAATTGGGAACTTTTTGTGGGCTTTTTTTTATTTACAAAGGGAAATTCTGTTCCTTTCCTTTCATGGGACAGCTTTTGGGAACATATTTTCCCTGTTTATTTTTATTATTATTATTTTTATTTATTATTTTTATCACAAACCGGGCCGATTCCCCCAAGGCAGGGTGGCCCGAAAAAAAAAACTTTCACCATCATTCACCCATCACGTCTTCCAGAAGGGGGCTTTACATACATTTTAAAATGCAACATTAACACCCCTCCTTCAATGCGGGCACTTATTTCCCCACTCCAGGACTCAAGTCCGGCCTCCCTTTTTCCCTGAATCCCCATAAATGTTACTTTGCTCAACTCCAACACCGAAATAAAAAAAAAACCTTTGTCTCCTTCACTCCTATAAACACGCTCAACATGCCGCGGGAAGTCCAAGCCCCTCCCCACAAAAAACCTCCTTTACCCCCCCCTCCAACCCTTCCTGGCCGCCCCCTACCCCGTTCCCTTTCCCACACAGACTGATCCCCTTTGAAGTCTTTCTGTTTCGCTCCATTCCCCCTCATGTGAAAATTATTATTATTATTTTTTTATTGTCTACCCCTCAAGAATTTAGATAAGAAAAAAGATTTCGTTCGGATTTTAACCCCGAGGGTTAGCCACCGGGATAACCCAACGGGTAGTGCGTATCGGGACTTCTTCTTTTTTTCCATTGGGCCCTTAGCTGGTAGGGGCTCTTGATCTGGGGAATTGGATCTTGCTTCAGTTCCAGAATTAACCCTGAATCCCTTTCCCTCATTCCCCCACGGGGGTTTTTAAATCCAATGGGTTTAGCGCTTCCCCTTGATTATAATAAAAGGGGCCCCTGCCTGGCTGGAAAATCTCGCTTCACACAGGGAGGACTCGGGTTCATTCCCGGGGGGGTAAAAAACCTTTTCACGCGTTCTTTACACCTTTTTTCCTGTTCACCTACACAAATGGGTAACGAGGTTAGCCTACAGGCGGGGTCGCATCCTGGGGGGCAAAATTAGGACCACAAGAAATAAGACACGTCCTTGATTTCGCACTGACTTTTTTGCATTACCTGGTGGCTGACCCTCCGGGGGTAAAAATCCGAACGAAATCTTTTCTTTTCACCTACTCCCCTCAAGGAAGGTTCCTTATGTTTGGGAGGGGCTCTTGATTTAGGGAATTGGACTGTGTCCAGTTCCCCGAATTAAGCCCGAATGCCTTTCCCCATCCTCCCCCCAGGCCGTATAACCCCGGGTTTTGCGCTTCCCCCTTTAAATAATAATTGTCCCCACCTACTGAGACCGCAGACCCTGTCTAGCCTTAACAATGCACATGGATACGCTTTTCTTCATGATACCGCCTCGACAAAAAAAAAAAAAAAGCTGAAAAACTACAAATCACCCAAGAAAAGGCAAGATCACCCTGGACCGGGGTCCAAGATTTATTCTGGACCGGGGTCCAAAAATTTATTCTGAAACTGGCCCAAGCTTACTTGGACCGGGGCCCAAGACTTATCCGGGATCGGGGTCCAAATCACCGGGACCTGGGCCCAAAATTCATCCTGTCCCTGGACCAAATTCATTTTGGGCCTGGGTCCAAGATTCATCCTGGACCTGGCCCAAGATTCACCCTGGACCGGGGCCCAAGATTCATCCTGGACCGGATCCAAGTTTCCCCAACCTACCCTGGCCAAATTTCACCCTGGACCTGGGTCCAAGATTCACCAGGCCCTGGGTCCAAGTTCACCTGACCTGGCCAAGATTCATCCTGGACCTGGTCCAAGATTCACCAAACCTGGTCCTAGATTCATCCTGGACCTGGCCCAAGATTCATCCGGGACCGGGGGTCCAAATTCATCCTGGACCGGGGCCCAAGATTCACTGGACCGGGACCCCGAACATCGGAAGGTTGACTCGATACGGTGGGGCATCCCAAAACCCAACAAACCCACAATTTGGCAGAATTTAATAAGTTATTAAGCACAGGTTCACGTAAGTATGATTATCATACATACGTAAACATGAAGAAACCCCAAAAAAAGGGTCATGACTTTTTTCCATTGTTCCATGGTAGGGGGGTAACTCTCTTGCTAACCCACTTACCATCCCACTTGTTTTTTCGGGTAATAAATAAGTAAGTTTTTTCAGGGACAGGTACACAAACACAGTTACATAAATTTTCATACATAGCAGCATATTGTAGATTTTCCCGGAAAACCAAAAAAATCGACACGACTTATTGCATTGGGCTCCTGGGAAGGGATCCAAACTCCTTCAAAACCCCCCGAGTTTAGGGCTTCTCATGATTTATTTATTTATTGATGCTATTTGGGGGTTTATTCTACTCGTCTGCGCCCATGAATTAATAAAATAATAATAATAAAAATAAAATAATAATAATAATTTATAATTAAACAACAATAATAAAATAATAATCACTCGTCGATTTTTTTTGGGTTATCCTAGGTTCTCTACACATACTGCATGTATGATAATTCTATGAAAACTGTTTTTGGGGTGTATACCTAATAAACTTACTTATTTACTTACTTACTACTTACAAACAATAATAATAATATAAAATTAATTTAAACCCCTAAAGGGGAGATGTGAAAATTGCTTTTTATCTGAATTAACTAATTATTACATAACAGAAAATGATAACAAAGATAATTTTTAATTATCAAGTTACATAGACAAGTAGGTTTTTGGGACACCAGGTCGAAAAAATTCCCATCGATCCCTACCACTTCAAAACCACAATTGCCTGGACCATTAATAAATGAAATATACATACCCGGGAATACGGGTAAATATAAAAAATTTGTGGACTGATATTAAAAAAATAAATGGTTATATTATACACAATTCATAACAAAAGGAAAAATATCTTAATCACTCCCAAATTTTGACGGGAATTAATGTTAATCTCAAAAAACCTCATCAACTAAATCTATGAAAAAATGCTGGCCAGAATTACACACAAACTAGAGAGCTTATTGGGGTTCCTGAAGCTGTCTTGCCAGTCTCTAATTAAAAGTTATCAGGAATCACATCCACCAATTTTCCCTTCCTATTTGAAGGTGTCAACACAATTTTAACCTCTGGGCACAAAAATTTCTTCCCATTACACCAACAGTTGTACAAAATTCAAAACCAAGATGGCGAGTTTTCTCTTCCTTTTTTTTTAAATAGCATATTTCTTAAAATACAATAAGGGCATCTATTTACCTATAAATTACCGTTTTTCCCGGGAAAATATATACAGTATTTTCCACACTGCGGCCGGCCGGAGTTTGTTGCTAAACGACTCAAATTACTCCTTCCTTTAGGAGACGATTCCAGCCGGTTCTGCTTAGGGGCCCTCTTCTCTTAGTAGTCTTACAAACGATTTCATTTCCGGCATCACTTGGTCGCGTTATCTTCCATAAAAACTCGTGTCACTTTCCCTCAGTTTTTTCATTTACGTTTGATTAAAACACCTAATTCCAAGGGAATCAATTTATTAATTGTGCGTAAACTTTCCTGGCCACGACACAACACTTTGACATTCCTGACAACACCTTGACATCTGGGTACAATGTCAATACTTTGCCAAAGGCCACAATGTTCGATGTTGTTCATATCAATCAACACAATGTCACCTGGTTGAATGTTCTGTCGATTTACTGCCTCTGTCGCACCATAAAAGTGTTCATGTATTTGTAAGAAGATATTCCTTACGCCACACATTAGACCAATGATCAATTACTTATTTAACATTTTAAATTTATTCCCACAACACTGCCACATCATTGTAATCTTCATCACTTTCTTCCGGATTATCTCTATAGACAGGGGCAGCTTCCAATTTCTTTCCACATATTAGGTGAGAAGGTGTTAATACATCTGCATCAGGTGTATCACTCATGTACAAGAGAGGCCTATTTTTTTATTCGATTTCTGCCTCCAATAACACTGCACGAATTTTTCCCAAAATTAAATTCTCTTCCAGTGTAGTACTTTGCGGAGACACCTCTTCACTGTGCCTACAGTCTTTCATACAGCCCCCCCCTCCCAAAGGGGCTCAAAGGATAAAAAATTTCCAGGTACACCCTCGCGGGTTAACAGAGATTGAACATCGTTACTATTTTTTAATTCTATCAAGTGTTGAGCACCTGCTACAAAATTTGTGGCATTATCCAAAATCACAATCTCGGACAGGATCTCCTAGCTGAAAAATTTTGAAACAGCTGTATAAACTGTTCTGCAGACAAGTCCTGTGCCACTTCCTAAATGAACTGCCCTAGTAGCAGTACAGGTGAACAAACAAACATACATTTTCAGTGGAACACCACTTGACATACCTGTTAAAATTATTGGACCACTATCCCCACCTGTTACATTAAATGGTTTTACTAATTGAACACGATCCTTTGACAATGGTGGAGGACCTGGGTACATATTTTGATCGCATCCACACGGCGACATATTACACAAGATTTAACACCCTTTTACACTTTGCCGTTCTTGTGGGAAACCAGAAAGTTCCTAATACAATTTAAGGTATCTTGTACCCCACCATGCATTACATTTTTATGGGCATTTAGAACAATCAAATTTGTTTGATGAGATTTGGGCAGTAAGATAGGGTTACATAATTTCCCCAATTTAAACATTTTGTAACCAACTCTGCACCTAATACATTGTTCCTAAAAACAGCCCAATTTCTTAATGGAAACCCTTTTACAATTTTTTACATCATATTTAATCTTTTCCATAATTCCTCCTACCTCTTTATCCAATATTCAAGGGAAGTAAAATTTAAAGAAATATCACTTTTAGAATTTAAACACCAACTTAGTACATTGATTAGTTTGGGTAAAAAAAGAATACCTATTTATATCCCGTTTGGGTAAGGAGGACAAACTTTTTGGAGCGGTGGTCATAGTAATTTCAACAGAGCAAATACCCTTTTGTACAGGCCAATTAGCTTTATTTACCAACCAACTCGGTCCTTTAAACCATGATACAGCATTTACAAAATTTTGCTTAAGGTAAACTCCCAGACAAGAAATCGGCTGGATTCTCCTCCCCAGGTATATGATTAAGGTAAAATAAGCTGACCCAAACTATTAACTCTTCTTGCATCTGATTAATTTCACACTCTGTTTTGTATGTACACAATTTTCCTATAAGAGAGGCAGTAGGGGAAGTATAAACAGCTATTGGAGGATAAAAATGGGCTATGAGAGCATAGGGAAGGGTCGAAAAGGTATGGGTAGGTTTAAAAATGTAGTGTTAGATGTTCACAGAAGTTTGTGGTACAGGGAAAATGGTGCAGAGGGAGAGAGCGATTGTGGATGATATGTAAAGGAGTAGAAGGGGAAAAAGTAGCATATGAGAAGTTTTTACAAAGTAGAATGATCAAGAGAAAGTATATGGAGAAAAAGAAGGGTTAAAAGTGGTGAAGCATGTAAAAAGAGAGCAAATAGAGAGTGGGTGAGATGTTATCAAAAAATTTTGTTGAAAATAAAAAAAGGGGGGGGGATTAGATTAACAATTTAAAGAAAGCCTAGAAAAACCAAATGGTTTTGTCTTTTAAAAATGGGAAGGGAAAAGGTTATTAAATGGAGATTAGAGGTTTTGGGGGAAGATGGGGGGGAATTTTTTTAAAGGAAATTTGTTAAAGTTGTTTGAAAAAAGGGGAAGCTGTAATTTTCGTTATAGGGAAAGGAGAATAAATCTTGTGGAAGTGGGAAGAGCCAGTTGTGGGGTGGGGAAGTTCGTGGGGGCAGAAGGAAAAATGAAAGGGGGTAAGGCAGCGGGAAATTAAAGGGTTTAAAGATGGGAAAAATTTAAAAAAGCCGGTGGGGAAAATTTTTTGGAGGGGGTTTGGGTGAAAATTTTTTAATAAATGTATGGAAAAAGGGTAAGGCCCCCCCAAAGGGTTTGGCCAGGAGCAGCATTTTTCCTTTTGGGTAAAAAGGCAAAGGGGATAAAAAAAGTGAAAAAATTTAATGGGGGATAATCTTTGAGAATACCTTTTAAAAGTGTAGGGTAAAATTTTTAAAAATTGAAAAAATTAAGATTAAGAGGGAAAATGGAACAGTTTAACAAGGAAGCTTTAAAGGAAAGGGGGGGGGTGGTGGACCAGGGTTTACAGTGAAACTATAAGTAAAACAGTTTTTTAAGAAAAGGCTAAAAGGTCTTTGTGGCTTTTAAATGGATTTAAAAAGGCGTATGCCCAGGGTGGATGGGGGGGGAAATTGTGGCGGGATTTTTGAAAGTGTTTGGGGTAGGGGGAAAGGTTTTAACTGAAAGCAGGGGAAGATTTTTTTTACGAGGATAGTGAGGCTCAAGTTAGAGTATGTGGGAAAGAGGGAAATTTTTTTCCCGGGAAAGTGGGCCTTAAAACAAGGATGTGTAAAGTCACCGGGGTTTTGTTTAATATATTTATAGGGGGGTTGTAAGAGAAGTTAATGCGAGGGCCCTTGGCAAGGGGCTGGATTTAAAAGATAAAGAATCACACACAAAAGTGGGAGTTTCACAGCCTCTTTGCTGGGCCCACTGTGCTTTTGGGGAGATTCGAAGGAAGTTGCAGAGATTGGTGGATGAATTTGGGAAAGGGGGTTCAAAAGAAGAAAATTAAAGGTGAATACAGGAAAGAGTAAGGTAAAGAGGATAACAAAAAAATTAGGGATGAAAAATTGAATATCAATTGGAGGGAGAGAGTATGGAAGGGTGTGAAAAAGTATTCAGATATTTTGGGGGTGGACGGGGTCCCCCCAGAATGGGTCCCCATGAAAAAGGTGAAAAAAAAGAATTGATGAAAGGGAAAAAGAGTTTATGGGGCACCCTTTGGGGTTCCCGTGGAGACAAAAAACTTTGTCCTTGGGGGCAAAAGGGGGGTGAAAGGGGAAATATATTTTTTAAACCCCCCGCTCCATATGGGTGTGGGAACATGGGTGATGAATGTTTTCAGCAGGGAAAGGCTGGAGGCCGTGGGGATGTCATGTCCGAGGGCAAAATTTTTTGGTGTGAATATAATGCGAGAATTTTTTAGTTTTGGAATTTAGGAGGAGGTGCGGGATTACCAAAAATGTTTTTCCCCCAGGGGCTGAGGAAGGGTTTTAGGTGGTTTTGGACTTTTAGAGAGAATGGAGCGAAACAGAAAAGACTTCAAGAGTTTTATCATCCCGTAGTGGAAGGGGAAGGGGGGGGAGGGGGCGGCTTAGGAAAGGTTGGGGGGGAGGGGGGAAAGGGGTTTTGTGTGCGAGGGTCTTGGACTTCCAGCAGGCCATCGGAGCGGTTTATAGGAGTGAATGGAGACAAAGGGTTTTTAATATTTGACTGCTGTTGGAGTGTGAGCAAAGAAAACATTATGAAGGGAACAGGGAAACCGCAGGCCGGACTTGATCCTGGAGATGGGAAGTACATGCCTGCACTCTGAAAGGTTTGTTAATGTTGCAGTTTAAAAACTGTAGTGTAAAGCACCCTTCTGGCAAACAGTGATGGGTGAATGATGGTGAAAGTTTTTCTTTTTCGGGCCACCCTGCCTGGGGGGAATCGGCCAGGGGTCAAATAAAAAAAATAACAATTTTACGTTTCCATTATGAATCCATTGTAAGGATACCTCATTATCAGACCAAATTACAGTGTCGCCGGGTCACCAGCTGGAGAAGACCCGGGCCGGAAGTACCGGCAAACATCTAAGAAGAAGAAGTGTCGCTAATATTTATCTCCTGCAACTTATTTCTTATATAATTAGATAATCTGATACCTACATAAATGGCTGTTAATTCCAACTGAGCAAGGCACGGGTTTAAATTGGAGACACTTTAGCCTTAGACATAACAAGAGAAATAACACTATTACATTGAAGGTAAGCAACTGCTCCATATGCCAATTTTGAAGCATCACAAAAAATGTGGAGTACATTTTTCCCAAATTGGGTTGGCCACCTGGCGTGGGAACTCCAACATTGGAATTTTTTCATAATCACCAATTAATTCATCCCACCTGTTAATGAATTCCTCAGGTAGAATTTCATCCCAAGCACATTTAAGTTTCCATGCTTCCTGTATTAATAATTTTTTCCCCCTTATAGTAAGGGGTACACTAAACCTAGTGGATCAAAACATTTGGAAACTTCAGCAAGCAAAACTCTTAGTTTAATTTATTGGGGATACTGTAATTATTAGGTTTAAACATTAACAATCTCTCTCTGATCCCAAGTTAATCCCAATACATTACTACATTTTTGCACATCATCTCCAGGGTAATCTTTACTTATTTGTTCTTCAATTTGGACAATTACTATTCCATTCTCTCAGAGGCATATTTGCACTTTGCATTAATTTTATTAGCCTCTCCATAAGTCATTAACATTTTCCCTTCATTGATGCACACCCAGGAAATTGTCCACATAAAATTGTTTGCTCATTACTTTACTCAATGGACTTCCATACGTTTAAGGTGTGCATTTATCGTTGCTTGAAGTGGGAACAGACTGGATGTACACCAAAATAATACGCTCCAAAAGCGAAAGGTTTTCAGAGGCAAAGTGGGTCAATAGGATTCTCAGGCCATAAGAAGTGGGTACAATCCCAGCCAGCCTTTTGTAAACCCACTCTTAGGAAAGCTTTAAACTTATGTCAGCCGTAAAGGCATAATGCTTCACTCCGAAATTTAATAAGATATCTCCTGATTTTTCCGTCAACGACGGACCTGTCATCAAACAGTCGTTTAAACTAGGTACATTTTTGTTACTCCTGGCACTACAATTAAACACAATTCTCAGAGGAGTGGTCTTAGAATCCTTCTTCACTCCGTGATGTGGCAATAGTGACCATAAATTTTGGCTTGCTCAGGAGGTACCTCTTCTATAAATTTATTAACCCTTTGAGGGTTTTCGTCGTACTAGTACGTTTTACGTGTAGGGGTTTTTGACGTACTAGTACGCATAAATTCTAGCGGCCTCAAATCTCGCGCGAAAAGGCTGGTAGGCCTAGGTGTGAGAGAATGGGTCTGCGTGGTCGGTGTGCGCGGTAGAAAAAAAATCTGGGACCCAGTGGTGCATTGTGGGAATGCCCTCTTAGTAAACAATGTCCACCATGCCTCGCGGTAAGAAGCTCCTCACTCCTCGGCGAATTGGGACACTTTTGTTCCCCAGTGACAGTTCTAATAGTGATGGAAGTGCCAGTGAAGATGAGTTTCGTGGTTTTAGTGAGGTTTTGACCGAAACTAATGACCATAATATCGGTAATAGTGAAGAAAACCCAGACGACCCTCAGCCTTCCACCTCTGTGCTGGGCCCTCGTGTTCACGTTCAGTTGTTCCAGAACCCAAGAGAAAACTTCTATTTTCCCCAAATCCCAGACTCAGATGAGAGCAATGGGTGATGATAGTGATAGTGAATATGAACTACAAGCTCTTCAAACTAGTTCCAGTAGTGATAGTGAAGTGCAATATCCCCAGTGAAGCGTCAGTATATACGACGATATATGCGCTCTGGAAGAGTGCCATATGCTATTCCAAGGGGAAGGAGTGTATCTCGAAGTACATCCCGTGGCTGTACAACAGAACAGACATTGAAAATGACGAAGATACTGTTGCAATTGGATGGAAAAATGTGCGTGGTGGTAGTGGTGCCGGCGGTGAGGCACCAGCAGTGGGCCATGCTGCCACCCACGCTGCCACCCACGCCGCTGCCTCAGCTGATCTAGAACAAAGGCCACCATCCCCCACTCCCCCACCACACCAGCCTCCACAACCACAACCTCCACAACCACAACCTCCACAACCACAACCACCTGTCATTGTCCAGTACCCACCATCAGACCGCACCTGGGATTGGCAGGAAGCTGTCAATTTTGTTCCAAATCCCCACCAGTTTGATGGCAGCCAAAGTGGAATACGGCCATCTTGTGCACTTGGGAACAATGCCACTGAACTGGAATGTTTCGAGTTATTCTTTGACGAACCACTGATGAAAAGTATTGTCATGGAAAGCAACACATACTACGAGTACACCATGCAAACACATTACTTTCAACCAAAATCACGTCTACACCAGTGGAAGGAGGCAACTGTGGCTGAGATGTATCTTTTCTTTTCCACAATAATGCTTATGCCACATGTGTATAAGCACAAAGTGAAATCATACTGTCAACAGACCCCCTGATTGCAACACCAGGTTTCAGTGATATAATGCCAGTGAATCGATTTGTGCTAATGTTATGTATGCTTCACTTCTCAGATAAAACCAGGCCTGACAAACTGACAGGTTATATAAGATTAGGAATGTGTTTGTGTATCTGAAACAGAAATTCAGTACGCATTTTTATCCCTTCAGGAAGCTTGTAATTGACGAGTCTTTGATTCTGTTCAAAGGAAGACTCTCTTTCAAGCAGTACATACCAAGCAAGAGGAAACGCTTTGGTATAAAGTTGTTTGTGCTTTGTGATTGTTACAGTGGTCTGGTATTGGATATTATTGTGTACACTGGAAGTTATACATTGCAAAATACCAGGAAGTTATTGGGCATCTCAGGTGATGTGGTTCGAACAATGATAGAACCATACCTTGGTAAGGGCATATATTATATACAGATAACTGGTACACAAGCCCCTCACTCAGTGATTTTTTGCGAGTGAACATGACAGATGTGTGTGGCACAGTGCGTGCAAATCGAAAACATATGCCCAGGTTTGACGCTGGCACTCGTAGAGTGAGGTGCAGGCGTTTGCTGCCAATGACATCATGGCATTTCGTGGCATGACAAACGAGATGTCACACTGTTGTCATCAATTCACCCTAGTGAAATGGCAAACAGTGGCAGGCAGCATAGAGAGAGAAATGAACCCATTCTAAAACCTGCAGCTGTGATTGATTACACCTTCAACATGCGTTCATGGACAAATGTGACATGCAGATTGGGTTTGCTGATTGTGTTCGCAAGAGTTATAAGTGGTACATCAAACTGTTTTTCCATCTTCTGGACATTTCCATGCTCAATGCTTATAATATGTATAAGATGAGCACCAGAAACAAACCACAGTACGGCGAATTCTGTTTGTCTGTCATCAGACAAATAGTATTCAAGTACCAAGGAACAGCATCTGCAATTGACCGCCCACCAAATTATCAACAACTACCTGCTCGTCTGAAGCAGGTGATCACTTCCTGGTAAAACTGCCTGCTACTAGCTTTGAAGAAAAAGGCTCAGAAGAGGTGTTACGTCTGTGCACATACAAGTAAACGCCCACGACAACGCAGAGACACTCGTTTTATGTGTGAGGAGTGCAAAACTCCACTGTGCATGACACCATGTTTCAAAGAGTTCCACAGCTGCAGAACTTCTAGAAACATTCCCTGTGACTGTATATGTGTATATAAAATATAGAAAAATAGTAATAAACAACATTTCATATCGTTTGTTTGTGTAAATATTTTCTGTAAACAAAATAATGACAACAGTGTTTACGCCCTTATTGTGTAGTATTGAAAAAGAAATAACTTACAAAATACTGATCATGTTGGCCTCAGAGGCCATAAAAGTTACTCAGAAAAAGAAAAATTGAAAAATAATTGAAAATAGTACATAAAAAAGTAAATAGAAAAATACCGGGTGACGGCAGTCGGCGATGTTACCATATGTTGTTCAATTTTGGCAAACTTCACACCTCCATATCTCGGTAAGTATTGACGTTAAAATTTTTTTGTTTAGCCTATAATGTTTAGAAAAAAATACTCTATTTTTCATAAGAAAAAATAATTTTTTTTTTTTTTGAAATTTGGCCGACCCTGAGAACGAGTTTCGGAGAGGGCCTGTCGACCCTCAAAGGGTTAATTAACTGCTCAGCAATTATATCATTATAGGCAGTTAACAATTCTGGTGTCTTACTCAGTTCCCGGGCTGTGGCTCGTATGTTGGTTTGCGTGCAGCCAGCAGTAACAGCCTGGTTGATCAGGCTCTGATCCACCAGGAGGCCTGGTCACAGACCGGGCCGCGGGGACGTTGACCCCCGGAACTCTCTCCAGGTAAAACTCCAGTTCGCGGAGCTGAGCCTTTAACCATATGCCATTCTGTAATTAGTGGGCAATTCTGGATGGTTCAGTCTCCACAGAAGTCGTACCCAGTATTGTCGAGATTCAAATTTTACATCTCTCAGGTATTGCTCCTGAGTAAAAGAATCGTCTGGACTTTCTTCATTTACATTTATTCCAATGCTGTCTAATTCCCACAATTTATGCACTGGCCCAACACCATCCTCTATGGAAGAATTATACTGGGGTACGATTTCATGAGTAAGACACACAGTTATGGTATTTGTAGTTTCCTCTAGTCATGAATTATTATTACGAGGAATCCTACCATACATTACATGACCTCCTGCAGTCTTCAAAAGGGTGACACCACATTTCTTTACCATACCCTTTACAAAGGAGGCATAATAGTCACTACCTATCAAAATATTTATTGGGCCTACAGAATCATCACTTTCACCAGAAGGTGCTAAATTTACATTATGTGAGTCTTTCTGTAGCTTTACTAAGTCCTATTGTAGATATTTTCTCTGGAAGTCTATCTACAATTACTGCATTAACACGTTTTTTCTCATTGCCCAACCTGACAGTTACATAAACAGTGTCATACAATTGAGACCTTTTATCCGAGAGAAAACCAGATAATTTTAAAGTTGTGGGATCTCCCATCTGTACTTTCATACCATCAAGACATTTACGTTTTATGAAAGTACGCTGGGATCCCTGGTCCAATAATGCATTTACATTTTTTGATTTATGCCTTTTATCATCAATTTTTACCTGTAACACAGGTAAGGCTACCTCAGCAAACCCATCATTATTAAGATTAGCAGCAATTTTTACATTAGCTACTGTTGTGTCAGGATTGTCAACATTATCATTATTATCAACATTAACATATAGACCCTTACACATGACTATATGGTGTCTTCCTTTGTGACATTGATAACAGAAGTTTAATTTGGCATAACAATCCTTTACATTGTGATTACCCAAACACCTGATACATCTGTCAAGTTCCTCCAATCTTTCAACTTTATCATTCCATGAATTGTATGCATTGCTATTCTTAGAAAAATGAGTACTCTTGCAGAAGAGACAATCTCTCCTTTCTTTGACTGGTTTCTTATTAACTGGGCTACTCTTAGGAGGGTACTTATTCTTCTTACCTTGTGGAGAATCATTATTTCTGATTCCTGCTGCTTGATATGCACCTATGCAGCTCTTTTTAGGAAATGAATTTTGATTATTAACACTGGGATAATTTTTCCCTTTGTGAAACTTGACAGATACCTCAGAGTTATTATGTGTTGCATCTTTAAAATGAGTTAGTTGGCTGGTCTGCAACTGCACAATTAATTCTTGTAGATCTAGTCTTATTTCCTCCAGACCAAAATAACCCTTGTGATATTTATTCGAGACCATTCAAGTGTTTTACAACTTAATTTATTCTGTACCATGGTACTCAATAACCAGTCTGATTCCTTCAGATTATATTTATTACTTAAAGTTTTGAGAGTGCTCTCCAGTTTAACTCTAAACTGATGTTAACCTTTGTAAGTGTGATCTGGAGATTTTAAATTAACAATGATATTCACTAGATCCAACCTACTTTGTTCTATATTACCATAAGTGACTTTCAACAAGTCAACTGCTTCCTTGTAAGAGTCATCTACATTGGGAAAGGCTTGTATGAGTATGTGAGCATCTCCTCTTACCTGTCCTTTGAGGTAAAATAATTTAGTTACACAGGCTAGGTCACTCCTGTCATGCACAGCTGCTTTAAAAATTGACCAAAATTCCTCCCAATTTTTTCCAGGATTAAACACAGGCAAACACAATTCTGGGAGTTTTGGCAGACATATTATTTGTTGGAGAAGACTGACCAACTGCCTGGTTTACAAATTTTAATTTATTCAAGGCCTGACTTTTACAAGAAAGAATCTTTTCCTCTAATTCATAATACTGATCTACTTCAGTCTCATCTACACAGTTTACTAACAAATCTCCTTCATATTTGTTGTAATATAATTTGTATGAATCATATCTATTACCTAAAGCATCTAAATAAAATTTTAAATCATCAGTATTCACAGTTTCTTGATTCATTAATTCCAAGCACTTATTATATGCCTTGGTTACATGAACTTTCCTAGCCTGTAGTGATGCTTTCTTTACTCTATATTCCATATGTTTGTCTTCTACATTAATTTCCTCATTTTCAGCCATGATGCAATGTATTAAATTCAACTCAGTAACACTGATTATGTACTAAATTATGCACTTTATAAAGGTAAATAGTACAACTTACCTTTAAATAAATTCTAGCTACTTGAGCTTAGCAATTACATGTAAAAATTTGTAATATAAATTTTAAATACACATTAATAATGTTAGCTACACTTGAGCTTAGCAATTACACATGTAAGAAATTTATATATAAATTTTAAATGTACATTAATACAAACCTTTAGCCAGCCTTGGCTTATCAAAATTATTATACAAATTAATATAAATCCTTGCCAGAATTTGGCATAGCAAAATTAATATTATAACACATTAATATAATTATCAACACTTGCCTTATCAGTTACACATACACTGATATAAATCTTGGCCAGAATTGTCTTATCAAATTAATATTGTAATAATTATAATCCACTACACATTAAGTAAAAATTAATATTATACACATTAATATAATTAGCAACACCTGGCTTATCAATTACACATACACTGATATAAATCTTGGCCAGAACTGTCTTATCAAATTAATATTATACAAATTAATATAAACTTAGCCAGACTTGACTTATCAAAATTAATATTGTAATAATTATAATCCACTACACATTAAGTAAATTTGTGAACTTAACATCCACCTACTTCTGTCATTTCACATATAATTATTAAGTAATTAACCAATTAATGACTTCACTAATTACCTCCGGTTCAAGAAGACCAACGGCAAATTAAATGTGGAAAATTGCATTATCTGAATGTAACTAATTATGTACATAACAGTAAATGATAAAGATAATTATTATTTATCAATGTTACATAGACAAGTAGAATTTGGGACACCTAGGTTGCAAAAATGTCCCCCTTCGATACCTACCACTGTCATAACCACAAGTTGCTCTGGACCTATTAATTAAATGAAATATACATACACCAGAATACTGGTAAATATATAAATTTGTGACTGTATATTAAAAATAATAAAATGGTTATATATATACACAATTACATAACAGAAGAAAATATATCTTAATATCACTCACCAATTTGACTGGAGATTAATGTGTATCATACTCAGAAAACCTCACTCTAACTAAATCAATGAAAATAATGCTGGCCAGAATTACACACAAATCTAGAGAGCTTATCTGAGGTTCCTGAAGCTGTCTTGTCCAGTCGTCTGATATATCAAGTTATGCAGGAATGCACATCCACCAATTTTGCCTCCTATTTGAGAGGTGTCAACACAATTTTAACCTCTAGAGCACGAAAAATTCTTCCCATTACACCAACGTTTGTACAAAATTCAAAACCAAGATGGCGAGTGTCTCTTCTTTTTTTTCGATAACATACTTCTTTTAAAAATACAATATAGGGCATCTATTTACCTATAAATTACCGTATTTCCGGAAAATATATACAGTATTTTCCACATGAGATGCTTTGATGCTAGTGAGGGCTCTTGATCCAAGGAACTGGACTTGTCCTTTCCTTGGGTCAGTCATGAGTGCTTCCAGTTCCCTAGTCACTATTTAACCCTTGTGGTTTAGTGCTTTCCTGATTAAAATATAATTCTGTGCATTTTTATTTGTAGACGTTTCCCACCCAAAACAATGGGCATCCACTCTGGGATATATCACTTTGTAGCCTCAAACAGCATTAGTTCCTCTGTACTACTTTAGCCTATCCTTATGCACCTATGGTATTCGTGGCTGGGGTTCTACATACTACAACAAATTACCTAACGCCATTAGTAACTCAAGAAAAAGCTGCCATATGAATGATCACTCAAGCAAGTGCTAGATGACCCCCCTTCCCTTCCCCAACTCTTCAAAAGTTTTAAACCTGCTCATCATACAAAAACATTCACTCATATACAGAAAAAATCAATACAAATATAAATCCAGCTCTGATTCTCTTCCTGGATAGCTACAACATAACTCTTAAAGTTAAATGTAAACATTTATTTCTTTGACAAAGGTTACAAAGAGTAATTACATTTTTTATTTGTTAGGTACAAAGAAAGCCACTATCATGCCAGGGCATTTCAGGCAGACTAATCCTAATACTTAAAGAATACTTGAGTCTAAACAGGATAAGAGTGGTTATCTTTTTAATTATTCATTATTTTATCTGAATACTAATGCAAGGTAGTCAGAGTTGAAGGTTTATAAGGTTAATAAGCTTGATGATGATGGTGCATGATACAAATACCCCTTTCATATCCCTGAGTAAAAAACTCAATGTGCATAAAAGGCCCCAAAATTAGGAACTCGTTTCCAGATGATTCCAAAAGTTTTGTGTCTGCCAATCTCTTCAAAGCAACCACTATAAAGTACCTCTTTACCTTAATGTGATTCATGGCCTCAATATTCTGTGTTCAATTGCATTTTGAAACCTGTTTGTTGAGTTTTAATTCATTATTCATCCTGTACTCCTGTTTCCACTATATTTTTTTTTTACTTCCTACTGTATGTACCATATGTTTCAATTCCATTCAGAGGTAACTGTTGTACTGAGAATTGTATGTAGAATAATCTTTGTACTTAACTTCCTATATCCATGTCTGCTGAAATAATCTTCAGATAACTTTTAAATCCATAAATTAGTTTTCACTCACCCTTTTACAACTAGATAATTACTTGTATTTTTTAACCTCCTGTTAATACCTTGTATAAGCCCTTGAAAATGAAACTTTGTAATTCTTAATAATATTCTAGGGTTTTTTCTGAAATGCTGTGCATCCTGTGAGTTTCTTACATTGTTCATTTTGAATATGCAATAGTAATTTGAAATAAAGAATTTCATCAGAATCTCAGTGGCTTTATCAATATAATATAGGGGCATCAGCTGAAGACTAGAAGTGGTAATCAGTAACTCAGCCTAAGAGAAGGTGTTCAGTATCTTAGTGTCTGGCTTCTAGGGTAAGGCACTGATTGCCTCTTTTTTTTATACAGCCACTGTTGTTGAAATATATACAAATAATGATACCCAAATTTGCTGCAAACACTTATGCACCACTGTCTTGACTTCAAATTTTCTGCTAATGAGATCTATATAATTTTACATTCAGTTTGACTATGCTCTACATTATCTAGCATAGTTATTTTCTTTTCCTTGAATTAGAATCTCACATTGTCTTCACTGAACTTCATGTGCCCACTTCTCTGACCATGACTTCAATCTTTTCAGATCATAAAATATCTTTCTAGTGTCCCTATCAGAATTTATTTGATGACCTATTTTAGCATCATCGCTACACTTACTTTTCTCGCTATTTAGCCCCTCATCTGTTGTTTATGTAGAATGCGAACAAGGTCCCAGTACTGACACCTATGCCTCATTACTTGTAACAGGTCTCCATTCTGATTTCTTTCAATTTATGCAAACCCTCTCTTGCCCTTTGGTCAACCGTACCTTGGAAAAAAAAAAAAGGCTATAATTTCTCCTGTATCATGTGCTGCTACTTTATGTCTCCTGATAAAGGCCTTTCCAGAGTTCTTAAACACGATATTGACTTATCATGGTCTACTACCTTAATACCTTAGTGAAAAGGTTAATAAATCTGTAAGTCAAGAATTCCCCTTTATAAAACTATGCTGAGATTCAGTGATCAAATTATAACTTTCATGGTAGTTTCAAATTGCAAACCGCAGTTATTAATTACATCAACTTTCCACTACTGAAGTTAGACTGATTGGTATATAATTTTATAAGGATCTATAAAATTGTGTAGTATTACATTTGCCATTTTTGCTTACATGGTGTGATGGCCATTTGAAGTGATCTTTTCAAGAGATTACCTATGAGGTATCCCGTAGCTTGATTGCTAGCACACTCACCTCACACACTGAGGTCCGTGATCAGTTCCCAGTATGGATGGAAACATTAGGATGCATTTCCTTAAGACACCTGCTGTCCATGTTCACCTAGTAGTAAAACAAACTTGAGTGCTAGTTAACTGTGTGGTTGCATCCTGACAAAATTAACCTAATTTTCTGAAATGCTCTGCATAACAAGGGCGTTTATATAGTACGTGTGTCATTGATATCAGTTAGGCCTGTATACCATGTACATGTACTTGGCAAAATTCCTCCTTGCATTCCTTAGACCTTCTAAAACAGCTAATTAGGTTCACGAATTGTTTGATTCAATCTAGTGCACAAGTGACATTGATCTTGCATTTTTATCTTGTCCTGATATAATTTTAAAACTTCTGGG
>NW_026508888.1:0-14171 GCF_026875155.1 Cherax quadricarinatus
CCAAGTCAATATGAAAACGACATAGCAGCAAAACCCAAAATCTGACTAAGCTGTTATACAGCCACTCAGGAAAAAAAAACCGTTAGGACCAGGAATCAGGCAAAAGAAGGGAAGGAGGAGAGCAAAAAATGAGTGAAGTATGTGAGGAAACCAACAAAGAAGTGTTCACAGGGGAACAGGGGGGGCCCCAGAAAGACGGAGAGTGGGGTACACCACCATGTGCGGGACACATACACACCCCCGGGGAAAGAAGTAAGGGCTTCTGAGTGAGCTAGTCCCTAAAAAGCAATGGGCCAGATAACATCTTCCAGGGGCCCTGGGGGGAGCAGAGGCGCTATGGGCCCCTAACAAAATATTCAATACATCTATCGAAACAGGGAGATTCCTGGGCATGGAGACAGCAAATGGGGTCCCAATTTTTAAAAAAGGAGACAGACAGAAGCTTTAAACTACAGCCCCTGTCGCTGCATGTAAGCATGAAAAATATGGAAAAGATTGAAGGGAAAGAATGGGGGAACATTAGAAAAGGAATGATCTCTCACCAACACCAACAGGTTTCAGAGAGGGGAAATCCTGTGTCACTAACCTACTGGAGTTCTAGACATGGTGACGCAAAAGACAAGAAGAAGGGGTGGGGGGATTAAATTTTTCTTGGACTGCAAAAAGGGCTTTTGACACGTCCCCCAAAAAGAATTATAAAAAAATAGAGGCCCAAGCGGGGATAACGGGGAAGGCACGCAAGGATCGGGGAATATTTGTCGGAAGACGCTGCGATAATGGAGGGGGCGAGGTGAAATGGGCACCTGTACCACGGGGGTCCCACAGGGGGCCCGTCCCCAGGACCAGTGCTGTTTTTTGGTATTTTTAAGACATACGGGAAAGGAAAACTCCCCATGTCCCTTTTGCAGATGACGTGAGTTGTGAAAGAGTTATTCCCATCGAAACCAGGCAGAACTACAAAGGGTTGGACAGGCGCAGACTGGTCCCGCAACTGGGTCCTGAGTTCAACCCCCAAATGCAAAGTCATGAGGGTGGGAAAGGGGAAAAAAACCGCAGACGGAGTACATCTGGGGGCCCGAGACACAAACACACTCAAGGAAAAAGACTTGGGGTGAGTATAAAAACCAGGGAACTCCCAAGCGCCATCAACCAAATAACTGCTGCAGCATATGGGGGCCTGGGAAACCCCCGAACAGCATTCCGATATCTTAATAAGGAATCGTTCAGGACCCTGTACACCGTGTACGTTAGGCCCATATTGGAGTATGCGGCACCAGTGTGGAACCCACACCTAGCCAAGCATGTAAGAAACTAGAGAAAGTGCAAAGGTTTGCAACAAGACTAGTCCCAGAGCTAAGAGGTATGTCCTACGAGGAGAGGTTAAGGGAAATCAACCTGACGACACTGGAGGACAGGAGAGATAGGGGGACATGATAAACTACTTACAAAATACTGAGAGGAATTGACAAGGTGGACAAAGACAGGATGTTCCAGAGACTGGACACAGCAACACGGGGACACAGTTGGAAGCTGAAGACACAGATGAATCAAAGGGATGTTAGGAAGTATTTTCTTCAGCCACAGAGTAGTCAGGAAGTGGAATAGTTTGGGAAGCGATGTAGTGGAGTCAGGATCCATACATAGCTTTAAGCAGAGGTACGATAAAGCTCATGGTTCAGGGAGAGTGACCTAGTAGCGACAGTGAAGAGGCGGGGCCAGGAGCTTGGACTCGACCCCTGCAACTCAACTAGGTGAGTACAACTAGGTGAGTACACACACACACACAACACACACACACACACACACACACACACACACACACACACACACACACACACACACACACACACAACCACACACAACGCACACACAACACACACACACACACACACACACACACACACACACAACACACACACACACACACACACATCAACATCTATCCTGGGCCGCCATGTTCACCTCTCCACTTTAAGTAAACAGATCTAGTGTATTCTTAGATAGCCTCGACAGAACCATCAATTCATTCATTGATTATCTAACATTTTTTATATTTCCAGGAAAGTTCTGAGAATAATTTCAGATAATTCTTAAACTGTTGATCATTATGTATGTCCATTATTATTATTATTATTATTATTATCATCATCATCATCCTATTGTTATTACTGTATGAGGATTTATACAACGAATGTTGTATAATTATTATATATATATATATATATATATATATATATATATATAATAATATATATATATATATTATATATATAAAATATAATATATATATATATATATTTATATATTATATATTATATATATATATATAATATATATATATATATAATATATATATATAATATAATATAATATGCAAACAACCACTCTGAAAGAATAGAGAAATTCCAAGCGCTTTCGTGACTACTCACATTATCAAGGAACTTGATAATGTGAGTAGTCACGAAAGCGCTTGGAATTTCTCTATTCTTTTAGAGTGGTTGTTTTGATATTTTGAAATCACCTGTTTACTGTGATCTTATTGCATATATATATATATATATATATATATATATATATATATATATATATATATATTATATATATATATATATATTATATATATAATATATATACAACCACAGGTGAAGTTGAATGATAGCTCTAGGCATTTCGTGTTGCAATCAATATATAGGTGCTTCCAATGTTGCAGAAAAGAGGTCCAAGCTTGCAACATTGCAAGCTCCTGATGATGTGTTGACTATAACACGAAAGACCTAGAGATATCACTCAACTCCCCCCCCCTCGGTTATTTTGCATCTTGTATCGCTTATTCGCTATTTTTGCGAGAGGTTATAAACAGCCTTAATGACCTTCGTGTAGTCTACAGGTTTTTAAACCCATTAACTAAAAGTAGAGGAGGAAATGAGAAGGTCGAGAGGTTCGATCCGAGGAAGAGGCTAGCTCCAATTCCTTGAATCGAGAGCCCTTACACAGCATCACGGTTTCCCTCTGTTATTGCGCAACACGGCAGTTAGACTGCTAAGAATGTGTTAGCAAGGGGCATCAGATTACAAGGGTACGATGTCACTGACTTCCCTTCACTGATTGGCTGCCCGTCACTGAATTCTGTCCGCTGACTGGTCGAGCGCCTCCACACGCCCTTCCCGTCCGCCAATCACAGCTGATGACGTAGGTTGGTGCGAGCCAATGGGGGAGCCAGTCGCCGCTTGCATCAATAACACCAAGGATATTAACAATCAGTTATTGCGCTTGTGATCAATGAAGCGGCTACGTTAACCGCTAAAACCAATCTTTATTGCTCCTCACAATAATAACCCAGTAATGGCCAATAATGTAGAATATCGTGGGTGAGAGCTAAAACAGCAGCTCATAGGAAATACGAGGTTATCTTCTTCCATCGAAGAAGGCTGATCCAGTTCCCTGAATCAAGAGACCTTCATGGGCATGAAGGCACTCCACCCTTGAGGAAAGAGGCCAGAACGAGGGTCTTTCTGGAGAAGTAATGGTTGGAGCGTGGGTTGAGGGAGTGTGAGCTGGAGTCAATACTCTGGCCCGGCTAGGCAGGCGCCTGCAATTTCATTTGTCATGCTAACTCACTCAAGAATTCCCTTCAGGGAAAGTTTCTTAATGCCAGTGAAGGGCTCTTTATCCAAGGAACTGGAACTACCATCCTTCTCAGATCCAGCCTGACGCCTTCCAATTCTCCCAGCATAGTATGACCGCTACAGTCGACCCCAAGGACCCTAATGGAAATATGTCACTCTGACTTTCAAGGGCTTATCCTAGGCAATCTACACATATGGTGCTATGTATGACAATTTATGTAACTGTATTTATGTGTACCTGTACCTGAATAAACTTACTAAGACTCACACAACACGGTATACATATAATGAGAGGTATACATCTCTGAGTGTATATATTATACACTGATAGTTAACATAGGTCCCTATTTTAAGGATCCTTAATTAATGGTGAACAGATTCCATGTAGCCTTACTGACGCCCGTGTAGTTGATAGGCCTGGTTGGCAACGCTCTCACCTCACACACTGAGTCTCCGTGGTTCGATCCCCGGCCGGACGGAAACACTGTGCGTGTTTCCTTACACCTGCTGTTTCCGTTCACCTAGCATAACTAGGTACCTGGGTGTTAACTGACTGGTGTGGGTCGTACCCTGGGGAACAAAACTGAAAAAACCACAAGGGAACTAAGACAGTACAACCACAAGGGAACTAAGACAGTTCTAGATGACGCACTGACTTCCTTGGGTGATCCTAGTCGGCTAACCCTCCAGGTTAAAAATCTCAACAACATTTTAACTAACTGACCATTACACAAGCTTCTCACTACCCTTGCTCCGCACTGCCATTTAGCTTATAAAAATTATACTTTACAGAAAGTATAATTGAAAATCTTGCCGCTGAAGACAGTTATAACGATCTCAGGAAACACTGTATGAGAATTATAGTGAAGAATATGATCAGATAATTTTGTAGAGACGCGCCCACGCCTGACTCCTCATAATGTTCTTAGACTCTCTTTCTAGACGATGAGTATGGTGACACAATACAAGGATGAGTATGGTGACACAATACAAGGATGAGTATGGTGACACAACACAAGGATGAGTATGGTGACACAATACAAGGATGAGTATGGTGACACAATACAAGGATGAGTATGGTGACACAATACAAGGATGAGTATGGTGACACAACACAAGGATGAGTATGGTGACACAACACAAGGATGAGTATGGTGACAATACAAGGATGAGTATGGTGACACAACACAAGGATGAGTATGGTGACAACAAAACAAGGATGATATGGTGACACAAACAAGGATGGGGATGGTGACCAATACAAGGATGGTATGGTGACCAAACAAGGATGGATATGGTGACACAAACAAGGAAGGGTGACACAAACAAGGAGAGAGGGTGACACAAACAAGGAAGGAGGGGACAACACAAGGAGCATGTACAACACAAGGAGTAGGTGAAAACAACACAAGGACCAGGGTCACAACACAAGAGTGTACAAACAAGGTAGGTGAACACAAAATTAAAAAAAGAGTATGGTGAAAAAACAAGGAGAGTTACAACCCAAGAAGAGTGACACAACACAAGACAGGTAACCAAACAAGGAGCAGGTGAACAACACAAGGAGAGTGGGGACACAAGGAGCAAGTGACATCAAACAGAGAGGGTGAACAAAAAGGACCAGAACACAACCCAAAGGAGAGGGTGAACAAACAAGGAGAGGTAACACAACACAAGGAGAGAGGGGACACAAACAAGGAGAGTTGTAAAAACAACACAAGGAAGGTAACACAACAAAGGCCCGGGTACACAACACAAGGAGAGGGTGAACAACATAAGGAAACGTTGGGAACACAACACAAGGAGAGAGGGGACACAACACAAGGAAGCAGGGTACACAAACAAGGAGAGGTACACAACCCAAGAGAGGGTGAACAAACAAGAAGGGAAAAAAAGAGGTGACACAAACAAGGAGAGGGGGAACAACAAAGAGGGAGGTAAAAACACAAGGAGCAGTGAAAACAAGAAAGGATGGTGACACAACACAAGGAGGGGAGGGGGACAAAAACAAGGAGATGTAACCCAAAACAAAGAGGAGAGGGGACACAACACAAGGAGAGTTGGTACAACACAAGGAGAGTTGGGAACAAACAAAGAGCAGGTGACACAACACAAGGAGGGGTTTTTACAACACAAGGAGAGGTGAACAACACAAAGAGCAAGTGACACAAAACAAGGGAGCAGGGTGAACAAACAAGGAGCAGGGTATAAACATAAGGACATGACACAACACAAAGAGAGAGGGGACACAACACAAGGAGAGGGTGACCCCAACACAAGGAGCAGGGTGATCAACAAAGAGCAGTTTTAACAACACAAAAGGAGTGACACAACACAGGAAGGGGGACACAACACAAGGAGCAGGGATACAACATGGAGCAGTTGAACAACACAAAAAGGAGAGTGACACAAACACAAGGAAAAAGGGTGGGCACAACACAAGGAGCAAGGGTGACACAACACAAGGAAACAGGGTGACACAAACACAAGGAGCAGGTGTCAACAAAGGACGTGAACAACACAAGGGGCAGGGGGTTTACACAACCAAGGAGAGGGTGAAACACAAGGAGCAGGGTGAACAACACAAGGAGCAGGGTGTACAACCAAGGAGCAGGGTGACACAACACAAGGAGAAGGGTGGCACAACACAAGGCGTGGACAACACAAGGAGAGTGGGGACCAAGAGGTGACCAAAAGGAGCAGGTTAAAACACAAGGAGAGGTGGGAGCGGGACACAACACAAGGAGCAGGGTGGGAAAACACAAGGAGAGGGGGAAACACAAGGAGCAGGGGGGACACAACACAAGGAGAGGGTGACACAACACAAGGAGCAAGGTGACACAACAAAAAGGAGCAGTGTAAAACACAAGAGCAGAGTGGGCACAACACAAGGAGCAGGGTGAACAACACAAGGAGCAGGGTTGACACAACACAAAGGAGGGCCAAAGGGGTGGACACAACACAAGGAGCAGGTGACACAACACAAAGGAGCAGTGTGACCAACACAAGACAGGTAACAAAAACAAAGGGGCAGGTGACACAAACTAGGAGCAGTGACACAACACAAGGAGCAGGGTGACACAACACAAGGAGCAGGGTGACACAACACAAGGAGCAGTGTAACAACACAAGGAGCAGGTGACACAACACAAGGAGCAGGGTGACACAACACAAGGAGCAGTGTGACACAACACAAGGAGCAGTGTAACAACACAAGGAGCAGTGTGACACAACACAAGGAGCAGGTGACACAACACAAGAGCAAGGTGAACAAAAACACAAGGAGCAGGGTGACACAACACAAGGAAGCAGGGTGACACAACACAAGGACAGTGACACAAACAAAGGAGCAGGTGACACAACACAAGGAGCAGGTGACACAACACAAGGAGCAGGGGACACAACACAAGGAGCAGTGTGACACAACACAAGGAGCAGTGTGACACAACACAAGGAGCAGGGTGACACAACAAAAAGCAGGTAAAACACAAGGAGCAGGGTGACACAACACAAGGAGCAGGGTGACACAACACAAGGAGCAGGGTGACACAACACAAGGAGCAGGGTGACACAACACAAGGAGCAGAGTGACACAACACAAGGAGCAGGGTGACACAACACAAGGAGCAGGGTGACACAACACAAGGAGCAGTGTGACACAACACAAGGAGCAGGGTGACACAACACAAGGAGCAGTGTGACACAACACAAAGGGGTGCAAAAGGGGGGAAGGAAAAACAAGGAGCAGGTGACAACAACACAAGGAGCAGTGTGACACAACCAAGGAGCAGGTGACACAACACAAGGAGCAGGGGGTTTTACACAACACAAGGAGGAAATGGGGGGAACAACACAAGGAGCAGTGTAAAACACAAGGAGCAGGTGAGCACACACAAGGAGCAGGGTGACACAACACAAGGAGCAGTGTGACACAACACAAGGAGCAGTGTGACACAACACAAGGAGCAGGGTGACACAACACAAGGAGCAGTGTGACACAACACAAGGAGCAGTGTGACACAAACAGGGGCAGGGGTGTGACACAACACAAGGAGCAGTGTGACACAACACAAGGAGCAGTGTGACACAACACAAGGAGCAGTGTGACACAACACAAGGAGCAGTGTGACACAACACAAGGAGCAGGGTGACACAACCCAAGGACAGGGGACACAACAAGGAGCAGTGTGAAAAACAAAATGGGGCATGTGACCAACACAAGGAGCATGTGACACAACACAAGAGGGGGTGACAAAAAAAAAGGGAAAAAAAGGGTGGACACAACACAAGGAGCGTTGTGACCAAAAAAAGGAGCAGGGTGACACAACACAAGAGGCAGTGTGAACAACACAAGGAGCAGGTGACACAAACAAGGAGAGTGTTAAAAAAACAAAGGACAGGTGACACAACACAAGGAGCAGGGTGAAACAACACAAGGACAGGGTGCCACAACACAGGATGCAGTGTGACACAACACAAGAGCAGGGTGACACAACAAAGGACAGGGTGACACAACACAGGACGGGTGCACAACACAAGGGGCAGGGTGGACACAAACAGGATGGGGCACAACACAAGGAGGGGTGACCAAACAAGAGGTGACACAAACAAGGAATGGGGACCAAACAACAAAGGAGCCAATGGATTGGGGAACAAACAAGGAAAGTGACACAACAAAGGATGGGTGACACAACAAGGATATGTGACACAACACAAGGACAGTGCCAACACAAGGAAGGTTTAACAACACAAGGAACAGGGGACCAACACAAGGATCAGGGGACCAAACAAGGCCAGTGTGACACAACACAAAGGATAGGGAGCACAACCAAGGACCCGGTGACACAACACAAGACGGGTGACACAACACAAAGGGTCAGGAGACACAACACAAGAGCAGGTTTACACAACACCAGGACAGGTGACACAAAACAAGACCAGGGTTTACACAAAAACAAGGACAGGTGACACAACACAAGGACAGGGTGACACAACACAAGGAACAGGTGACTACAACACAAGGAATGTGACACAAACACAAGGATCAGTTGAGACAAAAACAAAGGACCAGGGTGACACAACACAAGGAGCAGGTGACACAACACAAGGACAGGGAGACAAACACAAGGCCAGGGTGACACCAACACAAGGACAGGGACACAACACAAGGACCAGGTTTTGACAACACAAGGGCCATGTGACACAACACAAGGAACAGGAGAACACAACACAAGGAGCAGGGGACAAACACAAGACAGGTTGAACAAAACAAGGAGCAAGTTTAACAAAACAAAGAAGGTGACACAACACAAGGACAGGGAACAAAAACAAGGAAAACCAGGTAACAACACAAAGAGTTGACACAACACAAGGAGCGGGTTTACACAACACAAGGAGCAGTGTACACAACACAAGGAAGCAGGTGACACAACACAAGGACCCGGTGAACAACACAAGGAGGCCCGGTGACACAACACAAGGAGAGTGACACAACACAAGGACAGGGTGGACACAAAACAAGGAGCAGGGGACACAACACAAGGACAGGGTGACACAACACAAGGAGCAAATGTGAACAACACAAGGAGCAGGTGACACAACACAAGGGAAACCAAAAGGGGTGACACAACACAAGGAGCAGGTGAACAACACAAGGAGGGAGTGTAACAAAACAAAGAGGTGACAAACCAAGGAGCAGGTTGAACAACAAAAAGGAGCAGGTGACCACAACAAAGGAGCAGTTGATCACAACACAAGGAGCAGGTGATACAAACAAAAGGGGCAGGGTAACAACACAAGGGGAAAAGTGACACAAAAACAAGGAGCAGGGTGACACAAACACAGGACAGGGTGACACAACACAAGGAGCAGGGTGAAACCCAAAACAAGGAGCATGTGACACAACACAAGGAGCAGGGTGACACCCAAAACCCAAGGAGCAGGGTGACACAACACAAGGAGCAGGGTGAACAAACACAAGGAGCAGTGTACACAACAAAAAGGAGCAGGTGACACAACACAAGGAGCAGTGTGAACAACACAAGGAGCAGGTGACACAACACAAGGAGCAGGGTTGACACAACACAAGGACAGGTGATTACAACCACAAGGAGCATGTAACAACACAAGAGAGTGACACAACACCAAGGGCAGGTGAACAACACAAGGAGCAGGTTGAAAACACACAGGAGCAGGGTGCACAACACAAGGAGCATGTGAACAACACAGGAGCAGTTGACACAACACAAGGAGCAGGGGAACACAACACAGGAGCAGGGTGACACAACAAGGGGCAGTGGTACAACGACAAGAACAGGTTTGAACACAAACACAAGGGCAGGGTACAACACAAGACAAGTCACACAAGGCAGGGTGACACCCGGCAGTGTTTACATAGGAAAGGAGGTTCCACGGTGCACAACACAGGGCAGGTTGATACAACCGGGCTTCACCACGGGGGAGTGCCCACAAAGGGTGGGGTACCCCGGCATTCAACACGGGGGGAACCCAAAGGGCTTTACAACAAATGGGCGGTACCACCGGCCTTCACAACTGTGGCAGGTACCCCGGAATCCAACACGGGGGGTACCCCGGCGGTCCAAAACGGGGGTACAGTGTTTTCCCCCAACCCCAAACAGGTGGACAAAAAAAAAAAGGGGGAAAAAAAGGGACCCCCTTCACAAGGGGGGCCCCCCGGGGGAACCCCACAAGGGCGGGTAACCCCCAAGGGGGGGAAAAAAGGCCCAAAAAAAAAGGGGGGGCCCCAAGGGAGGGTCCCCAAAAAAGGTGGGAAACCCCGGGCCCACAAAAAGGGGGGGTTTTTCCCCCGGGGGGTTTAAAAACGGGGGCCCCGGGGGGAAAAACCCGGACAGGTGAAAAAACCGGCTTTAAACCCCAAAAGGGGGCCTCACAAGGGGGGTAAAAAACCGGGGGTTTAAAAACCAAAAGGGGCGTGTCCCCGGGCGTGCCCCAAAAAAGGGGGTACCCCAACGTGGGAAAAAAAAGGGGGCCCCCAAAAAAAGGGTTTTTGGGGGGGGGTGCCCAAAAAGGGGCGTGTCCCCAAAGGGCGGGTCCCCCGGGGGGAAAAACCCAAAAAAACGGTCCCCAAAAAAAGGGGGAAGGAAAAAAAGGGGAAAAGGGTTACAAAAAGGGGCGTGTGGGCCAAAAAAGGACAGGGGGAACAACACAAGGGCAGAGTGAACACAAACAAGGAGCAAGTGACACAACATACTGTACAAAGAAAAAAGAAAATTACACACTTTGAAAAAAAAGAGACAACTATCATTCTTCTCAGGGCTCACATAAAACATTAATTTTGCATTCACCCAATTGTATTTACAAGGGTCGAGCCTTGGCTCCAGGCCCGGAATCTTAAGTAATGTTGTAACATAGTTATCGATATATTTAAGAGCGAAATTCCAGACCTGGAGAATGTACATAGAACCTTCACTGCCTGTCAGTTTAGCCAAGAATATAAATTGTTAGCATGTTCTCTTCACACTGGTGGGGTACCCCGTGTTCTCTTCACACTGGTGGGGTACCCCGTGTTCTCTTCACACTGGTGGGGGTACCCGTGTTCTCTTCACAAATGGTGGGGTACCCGTGTTCTCTTCAACTGGTGTGGGGTTACCTGTGTTTTTTTCACACTGGTGGGGTACCCCGTGTTCTCTTCACACTGGTGGGGTACCCCGTGTTCTCTTCACACTGGTGGGGTACCCCGTGTTCTCTTCACACTGGTGGGGTACCCCGTGTTCTCTTCACACTGGTGGGGTACCCCGTGTTCTCTTCACACTGGTGGGGTACCCCGTGTTCTCTTCACACTGGTGGGGTACCCCGTGTTCTCTTCACACTGGTGGGGTACCCCGTGTTCTCTTCACACTGGTGGGGTACCCCGTGTTCTCTTCACACTGGTGGGTACCCCGTGTTCTCTTCACACTGGTGGGGTACCCCGTGTTCTCTTCACACTGGTGGGGTACCCCGTGTTCTCTTCACACTGGTGAGGTACCCCGTGTTCTCTTCACACTGGTGGGGTACCCCGTGTTCTCTTCACACTGGTGGGGTACCCCGTGTTCTCTTCACACTGGTGGGATACCCCGTGTTCTCTTCACACTGGTGGGGTACCCCGTGTTCTCTTCACACTGGTGGGGTACCCTGTGTTCTCTTCACACTGGTGAGGTACCCGTGTTCTTTTTCAACTGGTGGGGTACCCGGTGTTCTCTTCACACTGGTGGGGTACCCGTGTTCTCTTCACACTGGTGGGTATACCCCTGTTCTCTTCACATGGTGGGGTACCCGTGTTCTCTTCACACTGGTGGGGTACCCCGTGTTCTCTTCACACTGGTGAGGTACCCTGTGTTCTCTTCATACTGGTGGGGTACCCAGTGTTCTCTTCACACTGGTGGGATACCCCGTGTTCTCTTTACACTGGTGGGGTACCCCGTGTTCTCTTCACACTGGTGGGGTACCGTGTTCCTTCACAATGGTGGGGTAAACCCCGTGTTCTCTTCACACTGGTGGGGTACCCCGTGTTCTCTTCACACTGGTGGGGTACCCCGTGTTCTCTTCACACTGGTGGGGTACCCCGTGTTCTCTTCACATGGTGGGTACCCGTGTTCTCTTCCCACTGGTGGGGTTTCCCGTGTTCTTACACTGGTGGGGTAAACCCCCTGTTCTCTTCCACTGGTGGGGTCCCCGTGTTTTTCTTCACATGGTGGGGTACCCCGTGTTTTTTCTTACACTGGTGGGTACCCCGTGTTCTCTTCACACTGGTGGGGGTACCCCGTGTTTCTTCCACTGGTTGGGGTACCCCGTGTTCTCTTCACACTGGTGGGTTCCCCGTGTTCTCTTCACACTGGTGGGATACCCCGTGTTCTCTTCCACGTGGTGGGGTACCCCGTGTTCTGTTCCCACTGGTGGGGTACCCCGTGTTCTGTTCCCACTGGTGGGGTACCCCGTGTTCTCTTCACACTGGTGGGGTACCCCGTGTTCTCTTCACACTGGTGGGGTACCCCGTGTTCTGTTCCCACTGGTGGGGTACCCCGTGTTCTGTTCCCACTGGTGGGGTACCCCGTGTTCTGTTCCCACTGGTGGGGTACCCCGTGTTCTGTTCACACGGTGGGTTCCCGTGTTGTTCACACCAAACTATGTTTTGTTTCAGTATTTTCGTTGTGATTCGTTATAACTGGTTAAATGTTACTAACAGAGGTCAATCTACACCCAACTGACCTAGTCCTACCTAATTAACGTACCGTACAGATTAGACGAAATGCGTAAACTGTTGGATGGTCACGGACACGGAGGACCTTGACTCAGTCGGAACTCACTGCCACCCTCATCCATGATGATCACTGGACAGGGAGACCTTGACTCATCAGAACTACATGGACCCATCTTCCATGATGATCCACGGCACGGGACCTTTATCGTCAGGAAACTAACTGACCAATCATCCATGATGATCCACGGACACGGAGACCTTGACTCAGTCAGGAACTACACTGACCACATCATCCATGATGATCCACGGACACGGAGACCTTGACTCAGTCAGGAACTTCACTGACCACATCTCCATGATGACCACCGGGGACCTATGCGGACAACATGAAAAACCCTTGTTCCCGGCAGGGGCTACCGTGAACTACACTGACCCACATCAATTTCCCCTGATGTTTCCCGGCCGAGACCTTGACCAGTCAATCACTGCCCTATCCGTGATCTCGACACAACCTGGCTCAGTCCGGATATCCTGAACAATCATCCATTGTGAAACATCGACACGGAGACTTGACTCATCAGAAAAAACTAACAACTAAAGATGAACACGGAAGACACGGAGCACTTTGGGCAGGCAGTCGAAGAAATACAACGACCACATCATCCCTGATGATCCACGGCACGGGGACCTTGACTCAGTCAGGAAAATACATGACCACATCATCCCTGATGATCCACGGACACGGAGAAACCCTTTACTCAGTCAGGAACTACATGACCACTCATCCATGTTTATCCACGGACACGGAACCTTGACTCAGTCAGGAAACTACACTGACCACATATCCCTGATGATCCACGGACCCGGGGACTTGATCAGTCGGAAAAAACACTGAACATCATCCATGATGATCCAGGACACGGAGACCGCTCAGTAGGGACAACACTGACAATCATCCAAAAGATCCAGGACCGGAGACCTTTACTAGCGGAACACTGACCAATCATCCAATGATGATCCCCGGACACGGAGACCTTGACTCAGTCAGGAAATACATGACCACTCTCCCTGATGATCCACGAAGGAGACCTGATCGTAGAACACACTGACCACTATCCCTGATGATCCCGGCTCGAGACCCTTGACTCAGTCAGGAACTACACTGCACATCATCAGATGAATCCCCGGACACGGAAAACCTTGACTCAGTCAGGAACAACAATGACCACATCATCCCAAAATGATCCACGGACACGGAGACCTGACTCGCAGGAAAAAACCCCTGACCCATCTCCATGATGATCCAGACACGAGCCTTGATCAGTCAG
>NW_026508890.1:0-13487 GCF_026875155.1 Cherax quadricarinatus
TCATTTCTTTTATGTATAAAACGAGGGACCCCTGGGGAGAGTCTTTTTTTGAGTCTTGTGAGGAGGAGTATGATTATATTCCGTGTATTTACCACTTGTAAGATGTTCTCTATCTGGCATGTATAGTTTCTTGCATTGTATAGAGTTTGTTTCTTTTTTAGGGTGTCAAGGCGTACATTTATGGCTGTAATATCTTGTTGTATGTGTAAATCTGCATTTTTACTCTGTCTCTCCTCCTGGTATCGTAATGAAGCGAAAAGCGCTATTCTGGACCCTTTGTAACCGTAGCATATTTGTCTTTGTTGTTAATGACATTGGGACACAAGGGTATTCGAGTATAGGTCTTATTAACATTTTATACAGATGTTTTTTGACATGTTGAGGGCTTGATTGAATCGAAAGAGACTGCTAAACCGGCTTTGGCTAGTTTGATCTTTTTAGTTACATGAGATGTTGAGTGGAGCAGCCTGTCTATTTCGTATCCCAAAATCTTGTTAGGGTTTCTAATGGCTACAGTGTACCTCTGTTGAGAAAACCTGCTTTATCTTCAATTGTTGATGCAAAACATCCTATCGTGCTAACAAGGACCTGTCAGATTAGTCGTAATTCTCCACTTCTTTCCCAATTAGATGTTCGACGAAGTTCAATATTCATTTTTTCTATGACTCTCTCATACTTGTATTTTCCTGTTACCGGAGTTGATGAGACGACATGAATAACATCATCTGCAAACTGTGTCACAATCGTATCACTAAACTCTGGTTGAGGAAGGTCATTCACATAAATGTTGAACAGAAGTGGACTGAGACAAGAACCTTGTGGGACACCAGCCGTCGGTATAAAAGGCTCTGTCGACCTGCCATGAAAGGTGGGAATGATTTTTCTTTGAGTTAAGAAATTATATATTACTCTGAGGAAAGTCCAGTTATGGTCTGGTAGGTCAATGAGTTTGTATATAAGGCCATCATGCCATAAGCTATCAAAAGCTTTATGAACATCTCTGGTGGCAATTAAGGCGAGATTCCCCTGATGTTTTAGACTTGCTACAGTATCGAAAATAACATTTATTGCATGATTGGTTCCTCTATGTGTTCTAAAGCCAAATTGTTTTTCAGTAAAAAAGTGATTAAACTGCATATAGTAGTTCAATCTGTTGGAAATGACTTTCTCAAGAACTTTTCCAGTGACTTCAAGTAAAGATATAGGTCTATAGTTCCCAGGTTGGTGGATGTCTTTATTGGGCTTACCAAGAAAGATCATCCTAGCAGTCTTAAAAACAACTGGAAAATGTCCTGAGGCCAAGATGGCATTAAAGATAATTTACCAAAGACTGTTTACAAATTTCATAGGTAGGTAGGTTTTTGTTTCATTGTTATTCCAGAGAGGCCAGGGGCTCTATTTCTCATTCTTCCAATAACCTGACTTATCTCTAGTAATGTAATAGGTCTAGTAAGCGGGTGGGTATCTTCAAGAGTTGAAGTATCGATGAAGGTAGTGGTTGTAGATCATCCAAGTTCTCATCTCTCCATTCATTTACCAACTGATAATGATTATTGTTAAATTGACGACTGTTATTGTGGGAGAGAATTTTCTCCCATACATCACCCATCAAATTAGCCTGATCCTGTGGATCGTCAAGTTTAATTTCAACATCTTCATCATCCTCATCAGTGAAGGTATGAACTAGGTAATTAGGAGCCTTGTGCTTTGCCCCTAAAAGTTGTCGGATCTTACTCCAAAATTTTGCTGGTTCACGTTTATACTGATTAGCTTGAAGAACTAGAAATTTCCATAAGTCTCGTTTGTGTTGACTAATCATGTTAATTAATTCTTGCCTTAATCGGTGCAGTGTAGCTGCTGGTGGTTGTCGCGTTTGAAGATGCCTTCGACATTCTGCTTGATAATTTCTTAAATTGTCCCTAATTTCCCTAGTAGGTTTATATTGTTGGTATATCTTTGTGGAAGCTAATTGACAAGTTGTATTAGTAGCTTCAATTATTCGATTATGCAGGGACCTGATTGCATCATCAATTGCATTGGAAGGTAGATTTTCCAATGACACAATTTCATCCTCACCCAGATATGCCCTGAAGGGGTCAAATCCTAGGGTGTTAAGATTGGGTTTAGGAGATACAGTATTCTAAATGGAGAAGTTTGTAGTTGTATTTATAACAGGGATATGGTCAGATCCTACATTTCCACCAGAGATATACGACAGTGGAAGATGTCACAGTCTCTGTTTGTCAGTACTATATCTGGTGTCCCTGGATGAGTCCAATGTACGATTTAAAGAATGGGCCTTGAAATGACAAGTTTCTAGCTGTCATGATATTAAAGAGTTGTTTTCCTTTTAAGTCCCCAGTGGAATACCAGCTCCACAGTTGAAGAGGGCAGGGTGATGAGCATTAAAATCTCCCGCTAGAATTGTTGGAATATTTCTGCTTAATATCCTATGTAGAGGAATTGACTCTATAAATGTTGTCTCGGGGGAAAATATCCAGTTCCTATCACTAGTTGTCCATGAGACGTTGTCATTTCTATTGCAAAATGTTGTCTTCATCAACATGAATATTTTTAAATGTATAGCCTAATTTAAACCTAAGATGGCTACAGCCACTATAAGGTTTTGCCTCTCGATTTCTCCACGTAGAGTAACCACGTAATTTATATGTTAATCAACTACTTGCAGCCTGGTCTCGTTCAAAGATACATCGGGATTGTAAATTATGGTAGTTCAACCTCAAGAAGTTAACGGTTATTAAAGAAATGTTAACATTAATTGGAAAATTGTAAATCATCCCATTATTTCTTGCACTGAATGTTATGGTGATCTTCAGTATTATCTTTTACGTGCTTTGAGGTAAGGCGGCGGGAATAATAGAACACGGGATCCCTTTTCTCGGAGTTTCCGCAACGACGGAAAGACATCTAGTTAATAAACAGCATATGCAGTGTATATCGGCTGTATTAACCATAAGGTTGTAGGGGGGAGTGTTACCCCTTTTAGCCCCCCTTTCTTAACCCCACTTGCAAGTCACTCCCTTTTAAAACCCCCGTGGGGTTTTATCGTACCTCTCTTGAAATTATCATGGAAACTGCCTCCACCCATCTTCGAAGATCTTTTCCTTTCCCGACCACCAGAGACTGAAGAAAAACCTTTTCAAATCTAAATTTTTTCCACTTCTCAAACTGTCCTTTTATCTTTCTCCTCCCATTTATTCTGTTCCCAGTGTATTGATTTAATTCCTTTAAAGTTTTAAACTCAGGGCATTACCAGTTTTCTGGAACAATTTCTTTACATACCCCACTTTTCCAGCTTTTTTAAACATTTTCTCAGGTGGGGAATACATTGTTTTTTTCAAACTTCAAAAAAAAACTTACATAATTGTCAAAGTTCCTTAAGACTACACATATTTGGAGGACCATTAACTTAGACGGAGGTTGTAGGGGGCGTTTTGTGTGAGATTTTTGGAAAAGTATTTAAAATTGCATGTATGTGTAAAATTAAGTACGGGTGTGTAATAAAAAATGAAGTAAAAATTAACAAAAATGTTCGATACAAATCTCCTCAGCGTTCTGAAGATGATTTAGGGGTTTGTGCTAAGCCGCAGGCGTTTTTTATTTTTTAAAGTCAAATCTTGAAATCTTTACTAAATAATTCGAAAGTTGCCAGGGAACACACCACAACACACACACACACACACAACCCCAAACACACACACAAAAAAAAAAACCCCCCTACTCACGAAATCGTAATAACAGATTGCAACCATACCACGGGCGGGTTAGAACCCGCGGTTAGAATCGCGGGTTCAAACCCCGCTCGGGGTAGGTTTGTTTGCACACCACATTTCCCTTCAAAAAAAAACTCTAACAAAAAAAATCCAGACCTCGTGTAACCCGACCTTTAAAACATTTAGGTTTTTAAAAAAAAGGTGGGGGCAGGCTTGGGTGCCTTTACATTTAAATAATTAAAAATTGGGGAGGGGGCAAAAAAGGGGTCCCCAGGACACAACTAAAATTTTTAGCAAAATAGGAAAAAAAGATAAATATTTATTTTTTTTTCATATAGTCAAATTCATTGGGGGGAAAATTTGTGTATAACAATTTGTGATTGTATTCATTATTTTTAATTTTTGGGTTCTTCTTCCTACTCATTCTCAAGCGATTATAAATAGTCACGGCTTTAAAATTTGTGGTTTTTTAATAAACCAAACAAGAAAAACTTTAGTCTTTAGAAATAACCATGAATAAGCAATATTGCTTTTAAGGTAATAAACCATGAAAAAATACCAAAATTGCCATTAGTAAAAGGAATAAAACCATAACGTGCAATAAAGTGCAGGTGAAAAAAACAAAAATGGGGGGCTTTTGGGGTTAACCCGAAATTTTTGCTTTCACTCTTTTTTCTGCAACAGTAAAGAATAAGGGGTTTTTTACACTTTGATGTTGTAACTTAAAATAAAATTTTTCCGGCTCTAAAGGTTGCTAACACTTTGCTAGGGGTTTTTAAAATTACTCTGAAAACACAGAAAACCCTTTGGGCTAGCATGTACCGTGTATTAAAAAATATTAATTTTTTTATTAAAGGAAGGGACAAAACTCACCAACAAAAAAACATAAAGTAATATAATTACATACAATTTTTAAAAATCTACTCCAAAACCCCACCCACCCAGTTCACATTAACTCAAAAACAAACCTACTAAAAGTTAAACAAAATAAATGAACATTTATAAACAGGGGGGCTCCAATAAAAACCCCCCCTTCGCAGGCTACAAGCTACAGTGAAACTTAAATCTCTCCAAAAAACAAGACCCTGCAACTAGGCTTTATAAAAAAAAACTAGACATTTAAAAACAAAAACACCTACAGGAACACTTTTCAAATTACTTACCAAACTACCGCCCAAACTGAACTTCACCCTGTACCACCCGTTCGTACTGAACAAAACACCCTCTCCTCTGCTCCTTCCGGGCCACGCCACTTACGGAATAAAATGCTTCGCTACGGGGAATACACCCCCCTTTCATTTTCTCCCGGGAAAATACATATATGGACGTTTTTTTATTTTTTTACAGCCCCTCTGTAAAAAGTGGCAACAAATTTCACCTCAAATCTCTAAGCCTATCGCAAAAACCCATATAAAATATAAACATTGAACCTCTGAAAATTTTAGTCACATACACGGTTAACAAAAATTTTGGGAACCATCAGCACACAAGTATAACCCAGATAAACTCTGATTTTTCCTTTAAAAGAACCATCTTATGGAGGACTCAATGGGTGTTGAGCACAGTTTCTCTCAAAAGAATTAAAAGAACATTTATTTTTCAACAAAATTACTTCAGTTTTTTATGTTTTAAACGAAAAGAAATTAGGGGATTAGGGCATTTACTGTTTTAGCAAATAAGGGGAAATGATCAAAATTGCGGTTAGGGGACAAGGGTAAAGGGTGTTTAAAAAGGGGAAAACATGATGGAGGAGGATACCGGGAGAGAAGGAAAACATAATAAATGAAAATTTCATCTTGTAGACTGCGGGGGAGGGAAGCCACATGGTAAACTCATGACATTAATCAGGCACACAGACGTGGGAGGGTGTTACACAGGGGTTATGATCCTTGTTCTCAAATTTTGTTTTTAGTCTTATCTGAAAATTTCTCACCTGTTTATAGTCTTATCGAGATGGTCTCACCCCTTTTTAAGTTTTTTCGAGATTTCTCACCTGGTTTAAATCTTACGGGATGTTCTCACCTTGGTTTGCCTTTAATGAGATTTTTTAACTGTGTTGTTACGGGGATTTCTACCTGGCAAAGTTTTTCTTTAGATTGTCCCCCTTGGTTGTCTTCCTGGATGTTTTCTCACCAAGTTTTGGTACTTAAAGGTTTTCCCCACCTGAGGGTTTTGTGGTTACCGAGGTTGTTTTTTCCCGAGCGGGCTCACCTGAATTTTGGCCACCTGAGATGTTTTTGGGGTCCCGAGGTTGGGCTCACCTGAGTTTTTGGCTCACCTGAGTTTGTGGCTCACCTGAGGGGGTTGTGCCCCCGGAGTTGTGGGTACCTAGTGTTGGGCTCCCGAGATTTTTTGGGTCCCTGAAATGTTGTGCCACCTGATTTTTGTGGCCACCTGAGGGGGTTGTGCTCACCGAATTTTTTGGGGTCACCTAGATGTTTGGCTACCAGGTTTGTGGCTCACCTGAGTGTTTTGGCTCACCAGGGGTTTGTCACCTGATTGTTTTGGTCACCTGGGTTTTTTGTGGCTCACCTGAGTGTTGTGGCTCCCTATGTTTTTGGGTCACCTGAGAGTTTGGCTACCCGGGTGTTGGGCTCACCTGAGGTTGTGCTCACCTTAAATTTTTCCCCACTGAAATGGTCTCACCCAGGTGTTGGCCCCACTTGGATGTTTGGGACCGAAATTTTGGGTCATGAATTTTGTTTTATAATTTTTCCCCCCTTTTGTGGTACCCTTTTTCCAAACCAAAGGGTTCTCATATTTTTTTTAAATTTTTTTTAAAATTTTTTTTTGAGTTTTTTATTTTTTTATAAAACACATTTTTTTCAATGGGCCTACTTTCCCAAAAACAAAGGCGTTTAACAAATGAATCCTAACCCGTAATAAACAAACAAAAAAATTTTTTATTTATTTTTCCTTCTTTTATCAAACATTCTCACAAGCATTCCCCAAAAAAAAATATAAATAAATTTATATATTATATATATATATTATAAAAAATAAATTTAATATTATAATTAATTTTAAAAACCTCACAAATTACCCAAAAAAATGTCAATAAAAGCTCAACCCGTTATGAAAGGCAAGTTCAACCAAAATTTTAAAAAAATTTCCAACTTTTAAACCCAAGCGTTTCTACAAAAGCAATTTTCCCCAAAAAAAGGGCCTATACCCAAACCCTCCACCTTCTTCAGGGGGGGGATATACTTTTAATATCCCAAAAACTTTCCATTTAGGCCCCAAAAGCCGCTTTTCCCCTCTCCCTGAATCCCATTTAAATTTTCTTTCTAATCCCAACCACTTAGCCAAAAAAATTTTTCTCCACCCTTAAAACGCTAACACGTTTACTGGAAGCCCCCGTCCCCTTTAACAAAGAACCTTTTTTACCCTTCCCTCCAACCCTTTCCTAACGCCCCTAGGCCCTTCTCTCCATGCATATTTTTCCCTTTTCCCAACTCCAAATTTCCCCTTCCTTCTATTCAAAAACCCAAAAACCCTTTTTAAAACCCCGTGGATAAAACTTTTAATAATCTTACCCTCCAAATTTCAACTCCAATTGTCTATAAAAAATTAAATACAAATTTTCCCCCAAAGCCTTCCCTGCCCAAAAACTTCCTTTGCTCAATTCGCAACCCCCTTTTCATACCACACAAAAGCCACAAACCTTACACGCTTCCCCCCCTTTCCCCTCCTTTTCAAACTTTTCCCGTTTTTCTGAAAATTGCACTTTCCCCCTTTTCTACCACAATTCTTCCAAAATCCTCCCTCCCAAACTATAGGTAAATAAATTCCCCAAATTTTGTTGCCCAAATTTTCTTTTCCAGCCTTCAAAATTTCCCCCCTTTCCTCCCTACCAAAATTTGCCCCAACCATAACTTCTGTTTTAATTTACCCCCATTAAAAACCCAACCCTTTTTATTTTTTTCCCCAATTTTCCCCCCCCCCAAAATTTAAAGTTTAAAAATATTTCCGGCAAAACCTTCCCCAATACTTTCAAAAACCGTTTCTTCCCTTTGCCCCCCTCCAAATTTTAATTTTAAAATTTTGTTCCCCCAAGCCTTTTTAAAAAATTAAAAAAATTTTCCCAAGACAAAACCTGTTTTCTTAACCCCTTTTTTTTAAATGTTACCCCCCGGAAAAAAAAAAGGGAAAAAAACCAGCCAGGGACTTTTTTTTTCCCCCCCAATTTTTTTAAAAACAATTTTACTAGCTTTAAAAAACCTTTTCAAAAACCCATTAAACCCCTTTTAAAGGCAAAGGATAAAAAAACCCCCGCCCTTTTTTGGGGGTTTTTGGGTTTGGTCTAACCAAACCTAATTTTTTTTTTTTATAAAAAAAAAAAAATATAAAAATTAAAAAAATATTTTTTATTTCCCTATATTTTTTTTAAATATAATAATTATATATATATAATATAATATATATATATATATATATATATATAAATATATATATATAAAAAAGGGACCAACCGAACAATATGAAAATGATTTTTTTAAAGGGTTTTGAAGTGATTTTTGGGGGTCATACAGACTAATCTAATTTCCCAAAATTCCTTTTGTTGCAAATTCTTTCGTAAAAGGCCCCCCCTTTTGAACGAAATTAAAAATCGTTTGTCGAGGGTTCACGTATATCTAAAAAAATTTTTTTTTTAAAAAAAAAAATATATAAAAATTATATTTTATATATATATTTTAAAAAAATATATATATAAAAATATATATTATATAAAATAATATAATCTTGGGGTTTAAAAAAACAATGCTTTCTTGCCCCTATAGGACAAGCGAAAAATTTTTGTATGCAATAATTTTGCCAAAATCATTCTGCCCAAAAGAAAAAAAATATATTTGACTGTGTTTGTTTAACAATTATTGTAAACGTATTTTTAAAAAATTTTAGTTGGGTTAGGGTAAAAAAATTTGCTCTTGTTAAATAAGGGTTTGGGAAGTTTTCTAAGATTCTTTTGGTGCAAAATAAAAATTTTTTTTCATTAACATAATGAAAAAAATATATCTTTTAAAAGTATAAGAAAAATTTAGAAAAGACTTAATTTAAATGATTCTTGCAATTGACCATTTTACATAACGGCACGACATATTAAAAATTTTTGTTGTGTGTACTCACCATTTGAAATCACCATTTGTGGTTGCAGGGGGGATCCTAGCTCCTGGGCCCGCCCTTCCCCCGTTGCACAAGGCCCTCTCTCTCCCCGCCCAGGGGCTTTATCAAACCCGTCTAAAACTGTGTATGGTTCCGCCTCCACACTCATTTTTTTTTGGCTATTTTCCCCTGCCTTACAACTCATGACGAAGAAATTCTTCCAATCTCTCTGACTCATTGTGTTTCAACTTCCAAATTTTGGCCTCTTGTTTCCCGTGTCCCCTCCCCGGAACATCCCGTCTTTTTCACCTTGTCTATTCCACCAGTTTTTATATGCGTTTAAAACATGTCCCCCCCCCCTGACCCCCTTCCCCCCAGTGTCGCAGGGGCCATTTCCCTTAATCCCCTTTTCATAGAATTCCCTTAGCTCGGAACTAACCTTGTCCCCAAAAACCTTTTTCTTCTCTAGTTTCTTTACGTGCTTTATCAAATGCGGGTTTTCCCAAACGGTGCTGCTTCCCAGTAGGGCCTGACATAACGGTTACAGTGTCTTGAAGATTCCTTACTAAGGTATCGGAAGCTTTTTCTCAGGGTTTTCCCGGCGCCCCTATGCTGCAGCAGTTACGATATGGTGCTTTTCCGGGGACATCTCGGTTTAACCCCCCAAGATTTCCCCCTTGAGTGAGGGTTTGGGAGTCTTTGGCCCCCTCCTTACTCCCCGTCTTTGTCTTCTGTGCCCCTTTCCCCCACTTTATGACTTTTCATTTGCAGGGTTAAATTCGAGAAACCATTTGCTGGGCCGGTGTCCAGTCTGCCAGGTCCTTTGAAGTCCTGCCTGGGCCCACAGATTTAATTCTCCTCATTAACTTCACATCATCGAAACAGGACACTTCTGAGTCAACCCTTCCGTCATTCGTTTTACATTACCAAAAATAGCACTGGCCTAAAACCCACCCCTTGGACCCCCCCCGTCACAGGGGCCCACTGTGATACTCTTACGTACCCGACTCGTTGTTTTCCTCCCTTCAGGGATTTTCTGATCCATTGCATGCCCTTCCTTTATATCGCCATGCTCTAGCTTCTGCACTAATCTCTTGGGAACTGTGTCAAAGGCCCCTTTTTGCAGTCCAAAAGAGCAACAAACCCCCCCCTCTCTCTCTTGTCTTACTTCTGTTTTTTATCATAAAACCCAGAAGGGTTTGTGACACAGGGGTTTTTCAAAGTACCACATCCTTTCTTCTTGGCTCTCCATGTTTCGGGCCCCCCCAATGGGGCCCGGGTTTTTTTCCCAGCCGTTTCTCCCTGTGGTTAAAATTTCGCCCATTACCAGAACTTTGCTCTGCTCGAGGGGAGCCCCTTCTTGCCCCCCTCGGGCCAGGGGTGTCCACCCCCAACCCTTTTTTTTTTCTTCGTACCCCTTTCTTTTTGGCCCCTGCAGTTCTGGGTGGGTTATACATAACTCCAATGACTACTTTATGTTTCCCCCGGATAAATTTGTACCTACAATGTATTCTCTTTCTCCAATCATGTCCTTTCCTTCCTTTTCCCTTTCAAATCCCCATTGGTGTTTTTTTACAGGGGCAACCCCTCCCCCCTCTACTCCTTCAAATTTTTCCCCCCGGATCTGAAAACCGTTGGGAAGTTTGGGTGTCTGTTATTGTCCCCAGCGAGTTTTTGTTTTTTGACGCTATGATTTTGGGGGATTTTTCACGATTCCTTTCATTCCACTCCTCTTTTTTGGTTTTTTTTCTTTTTTCCATCCGCTTTTGTGTACCAAACCTTTATTTTTCCTTTCTATCATTGTGTCTTTGCAAAAAAATTTTTGGTTGGGGAGCGAGAGCCTTGGGGGGGCCTATTGGGGCTGTGGTGGGGTGGGGTTTTGTTAAATTGGGGGGGTTTCAAATCCCCATAAGGGAAAAAGCTGTTGGGGTGGGGTTTTTGTGATGGGGGGGTTGGTGGCAGAGGGAACAGTGAGGGGGTTTGTAGAAAAGGGTTTTCTCATTTTGCGTTGGGAAGTCGCGGGGGGAGCCCTTTTGGTGGGGGGAAATTCTGTGGGTTTTGGGGTTTGCCCTTCCTCCTGTGTCTGGGTCCTGCCCCAATTTAAATTGCTTCTCTTTTCCTCCTTGCGTCTCTGTACCCTCCTTTCGGGGTTGTAGTCCTTTCTCTTGTGTTTTTTCCCCGCGGTCGGGGAAATACTCTCGGGTTTACCCCCTTTTTTCCCCCTCTTTCTTGTTTTCTCTTTTGCAAAATCCTTTTTCGAACGTTTCTTCCCTTTAAAAATTTATTTCTGACGGGCCCGAAACCTTTTCCCTCGAAAACCCCCCCAATTTCTCTAAAAATTTTTTGTCACCGGGTTTCATGTTGCCCCCCCCTATTGTTTTCATGATGCCTTAAATCTTTTTTTTTCTCCTCCTGTTTTTTTTCTTCAAATTTTGGCCCCCTTGGCTTCTTGGGAGCCCTACACAAAAACTGACCTCCCCCCTTTTCCCTCCCCCCCACTGAGTCTCCATCTTTTTCCTCTGAGGTTTTTAAAATTTCCTTCCTTTGGACATTTTCTTCCCTTCCCAGTCCCTTTTCATAACTGAAACTTCAATTCTCATGAACTGTTTTTTCCCTAAACCACTCCCCCCTTGCTACTCCCTTTGGCTGTTGGGAACCCTCTGCATATAGAAAACCCTTTCATTGCTTGGGACCTGTCGTTTGATCTTATTTGGGGTTTCATCGTTTTTTCCCGGGCCCACGTGGGCTGGGGGGGCCCTTCGTGAACGGCTGTCCCCGTTTTTTGCTTACCATCCCCTTGCTGCGCCTGATTTTAAATTTCCTGATGTCACATCTGAATTGTCTTTTTTGGTCTCCCCAAAAACCCCTTTTTTTTTCAGGCTTTGCATTTTCCTTCAAAAGCACTGAAATCCTAGCTTCTGCTGCAAAGCCCTGATTCCCATTTCCGGGCACTCTTCACTATCCGCTCCCCCAAATTTTCTTCCCAAGCTCTAAAATTTTCCTTTCCCCCACTCTTCCCCCCCCTTTTTTGGGAGCTCTAACCCCCAGTCTTTCCTCCCGGTTCGTCTACCAGATTTTGGGTTTTTTTCCGTCCTCAAAGGGGCCCCCCAAATTTTTTTTTTTTTTTTTTTTTTTTACCACAGACAAAAGGGCTAAGGGGGGAGAGGGTTTTGGGGGGGGAGGGAAAGGGAAAAGAGGGGAGAGAGGAGAGAGAAAGGGTAGAAAGAGGGAGAAGAGGAGAGAAAAAGGGTTTAAAAGAGGAGAAGGGGAAGGGAAAGGGTAAAAGGGGGGAGTAGGGGTGAGAGGGGGGGGTGAGGGAAAAGCCCCAAAGGGGGGAGAGAGAGAAATGGGGGGGGGAGAGAAAGGGAAGAGAGAGGGAGAAAAAGAAGGGAAGAGGGAAAAAAAGAAGAAAGGGAAAAAGGGAAAGGGCCGAGGGAAAAGGCGATTTGCTTGACAGAGTAAGAACAGAGCAAGACCCCTCATCTTTTCGCCGGCCCCAAATCCTGGATAAAATCTGCCCTTTTCCCAGAAGCCTTCAACATAGGGGGGGATGTGGGGGCCTTACTGTTAATTAAAAAGGGCCCCAATTTAAAAATTTTTCAAAAAAAACCCATTTGGGATCCACTTCGAGACACTTAAAAAGTTTTTAAATGCCACAAGCGGGCAGAAAGCAGAAACTTCACCTGGCTGTACCCTTCTCCAGAACATCACCCCCATCTGAATCATACATCCCCCCAGGATGACTCAATATGGAAAAACAAATTCGTACACATAATATGTCAACGAAAATAACGCAGTTTATCAAATGAAAATGCTGGGCCCCCAGATGCTCCAACTTCATCCTGTTTTCCCCACTTGGGAAAGTCTCATAACAATAAAAATGCTTTCAAATGAGCGATTTTAGGGAACAGCTTTTTAGCTTTCCAATAAAATTAGGAAAACCCCTTAAACCCTTTAAAAACCTTTAATAAAGCTAGGGACCTTAACCTTTTCAAACCCCCGTTGGGAAAAAAAAAAAAAAAAAAAAAAAAAAAAAAAAAAAAAAAAAAAGATGGGAGGGGAAGCCTATAGAGAAAAAGAGGAGGGTAAGATTGGGTTTTGGGGGGGGAGAGAGAGAGAGAAGGGAGAGAGAGAGGGGAAAAGGGGAGGGAGAGAGAGGGGAGAAGAGGGAGAGAGGAGGGGGGAAGGGGGAGGGAGAGAGAGAGGGAAGAGGAGGGAAAAAGAAAAAGGGAGAGAGGGGAGGGAGAGAAAAGGGGGTAGAGGGGGAAAAGGGGGAGGGAAAAGAAAGGGAGAGAGAGGGAGAGAGAGAAAGGGGAGAAGAGGAGGGGGAAAAAAAGGGAGAGAGAAAGGGAAGAGAGAGGGGAAAGGATGAGAGGGGGAAGGGGAGAGAGGGGAGAGAAGAGGGAGAAAGGGAGAGAGGGGGAGAGAGAGGGAAGAGGGAGAGAGGGGAAGAGAGGGAGAGGGGAGAGGGGGGAGAGAGAGGGAGAAGGGAAGGAAGGGAGAGGAGGGAGAGAGAGAGGGAGAGAAGGAAAGGGGGAAAAGAGAGGGAAAAGAAGGGAAAAGAGGGAGAGGGAAGGGGGAAGAGAGAGAGGGAGAGAAGGGGATGTCCCAATATTATATGTTTTTTTGTCCCATGTACAGCAAATGGGG
>NW_026508891.1:0-14044 GCF_026875155.1 Cherax quadricarinatus
TAATTCTTTATTTTCCCTGAGTTTCCTGTCTTCTTATTTTTCCATTTCTTACACCTGTTTTTGCTTCCCCTCCCCCCTTTTGGGTGAACCGGGGCTCGTTCGTTTTTCCCTTTATTTCTGTTTCCCCTTGGGAAAAAACCCTACTTCTGCCCCTTGCATTTTGTTGTACATATCAATCATTTTTTACGGGTTTTTGTCAGTTTCCTCCCCCCATGAATGTCTTGCAGAATTTCTCAGTAGTATTCCCCCCCTTTTGTATTTTGGGTTTTTTCCCCCATCCATTCTGCTCCCTTTTCCACTGAAGCTAACTATGTAGTCAAAGCACAAAACCCCAATGACACTCTCCTGGGGCTTTTCTACAGTATCCTCGATGCCAATCCCAAAGGGTGAATCAGGTTGTCTTGCGGACAACCATCTTTCCCTGTAGTGTCTCTAAATTTGGCAGAATTTTCAGTAAAACCCACATTTTGGCCTCCATTTTTCGGCCCCCTGGGCCCCGGTTTTCCCAGTCAATCCCCTTTTTGATTGAAACCCCCAAACAGAAAACTTTTCCCCCATGTGTGCTCTTTGGGCCCCCCTCGGTAGGGTCGCCATTGCTCTTTTGCTTCATTATTCTTTTTACCCCTGATTTCCCCATGGGGGGTTGACATTACTGCAATTACGCCTATGCACTAGCGGTTTTCCCTCTAATAGTCTCTTTCGCCCGTGCCATCCATTTTTTTTCCATTTTCTAAAAACCCCCCAGGGTTTTAATGACAGGCAACCCTTTTTCCCCCTCCTCCCTCTCTTTCCTGGGTTTTTTCCGGGGGGAAAATTATTGTTTATTCTGGGGGTTTTGTTTCTGTGGTGCTATTATGTCTGGGGATGTCCCCCCTTTTTTTTTCATCCCACTTCCACTTATTTGTTATTCCATTGCATTTGTATACCAACCTACAACTTCTTTCTAAGCTCTGATCGGGGGGATAATGGGGGTTGGGGGAAAAGTGGGAGCCCTATAAGGAACTAGGTGGTTCTATGGGGGTAAGTTTTAAAGCAGTGGCGGGGGCATTGGATAGGGCATGGGTGTTTTGGGTTTAATTTTTTGGTTTCACGGGGTTTTGCCTGGGGGGGGGCTTCTTGGATGTTGTGGGGGAGGCTGTATTTGTCTTTTGGGTATGGGACTCCTTTCTGCCCTCTTGTGGTAGTGTGGTGTGTGTGGTGTGTAGTGTGTGTGTGTGGTATCCCCTATTTGTACCACCTATTTGTGGTTGCAGGGGGCGAGTCTAGTCCTGGGCCCCCTCTTTAGGTTGTATAGGCCTCTCTCCCCCCCCCATGAGCTTTTTCAAACCCCTTAAAACTGTGATGGGTTCCCCCCTCCACTTTCGTCTTTCACGTATTCCACTGCCCTTACAACTTTGATGAAGAAATCTTCCTACTATTTTCTGACTCATTGTGTCTTCAACTTCCATTGTGGCCCCTTTTTTTTCTGTGTCCCCCCCCTGGAAATTGTCCTTTCCACCCTTGTTTTCCAGCAGTATTTTTAATTGCGTTATCTGTCTCCCCCACCCTTGGCCCCCTTTGTCGGCCCATTTCCCTTAATCTTTTTTCAAGGGAAAATTCCCCTTTTGTCTGGAACTAACCTTGTTGCAAACCTTTTATTTTCTCTAGTTTTTTTGACGGCTTTATCAAGGCGGGTTCCAAACAGGTGCTGCTACCCAGTATGGGCCCCGACAAAAACGGGGTACAGTGTCTTTAATGTTCCTTACTAAGGTTTCGAATGCGTTCTCAGGGTTTTCCAGGCGCCCCAAAGTGAGGAGTTATCTGATTGATGTTCTTCGGAGACATTTGGTTTATACTCACCCCAAAATCTTTTCCTTGAGTGAGGTTTTCCGCTTTGGGGACCCAGTATACTCCTGTGGGTTTTTGTCCCCTTCCCCCATCTTCATGATTTGCATTTTGGGGGATTAAAATTCGGAAAGGTTTGGGACCAGGGTCCGTTTCCCCGGTTCTTTGAAGTCCTGCCCGGTCCCCCATAATTTAAACTCCTCAAATAACTTACAAACATCTGAAAAAGGGACATTCGAGTTAACCCCCCGCATGTCGTTCACATATACCAAAAATAGCAAGTCCTAGGACCGACCCCCTGGGGGCCCCCCTCGTCAAGGTCCCCCTGGATAATCATTACACCCCCCCTCCGGTTTTTCCTCCTGTCAGGTATCTCTGATCCATTGCAGTGCCCCTTTCCGTTATATGCGCCTGATCTCAGTTCTGCACTAATTTTGTGGGAACGTGCAAAGCCTTTTGCAGCCCAAGAAATGCAACAACCCCCCCCCTCTCCTTTTGTTTATTTGTTTTTTAAAAAATCCAGAAGGTTTGTGACACGGATTTGTTTTTGAATCCGGCTGGTTTGGGCATTTTATCCTTTCCGTTCCGGGTGCCCACCATTTCCCCCGATAATTTCCCCATAATTTTGATACTATACACTAATGAAAAGGGTTATAGTTTGTGCCTCTTTTTTTTCCCCTTTTTTTGAAAGGGGAAAACTACATTTCCCGTTTCCTACCTGGGTATTCCCCATTTTTCCGGGATGTGTTAAGATTGGGGTAAGGGGTACCACAAATATCTGCCCCCTTTAAGCCCAGGGGAGTTTCCGTCCCATTCCCTTTTTGGGTACGTTCCCTTACGTTCTTCCCCCCTCCCTCGTTTAGCGTAACCTTGTTGGTGTTTCCTTTTTGGGTGCCCATCGGGGTCTGTCCCCCCGGTTTTTCCTTTTGTCTCTCTGAAAATACCCCCCTTAAAATCTCGTTTGAGTCCCCCAACCTTTTGATCGTTTTTGTGATTCTCCACCTTTTTTTTCCTCCCTTATCCCCTGGCCTTTTGTTGTCTTCCCCCTAATGGGCTTACAGCATTTTTCGGGTAATTTGCTTTCGATCTAGTCTTTTTTTTCTCTGTCGCGGGGCCCCCCTCCTTTTTGGGCATACTCTTTTTCGGGCTCTTCTACAATCTCCTTGTTTTCCTGGGGCCCATGCCCCCTTTACCTTTTCCATTCTTGTTGCACTTTGTTTTTTCCTCCCCACACCTTTGGGTAAAACCAAAGGGCCCCTTTTGGTTTTTCCCATTATTCTGTTTCCCCTTGGGGAAAAAAAATTTCCCCTGCCTCCTTGCACTTTGTTGCCCCATATTATCTCCGTTTATGATTTCCTACCATTTCTCTGTCCCCCGAAACCCCCTGCGGAAGTTCTCATACCTGTGTTTTCCCCCTTTTTTAGTTGGCCTTCCCCCCAGTTCCTGTTACCTTTCCCCTTTTAATTACTAATAGCAAAAATAGAACCCCTTCGTATCCAAGGGGTCTCGTAAGTGTGTCCCAAAGTCTGAATGCTCAGGGGGAACAAAAATCCGTCTTGCTGGGTCATCCTCCCCCCTCTCTTGGGTTTGTCCTGACATGTTATGCATGAGGTTTTTAAAACCACATCCATCATCTTGGCCCCCTTTTTTGGGACCCCCATGTGGCCCCGGGTTTTCCCCAGTCGATTCCCCTTGGTTGAAATCGCCCTTACCCGACTTTTCTCTCGAGTGAGCTCTTTTGCCCCTCAGCCAGTGTGTCCCCCCCCATCACCCTGTTTTTTTCTTTGTACCCCTTTTGGCCTCCTGCAGTTCTTGGGGGGTTATACATCATCCAATGACTACTTTATGTTCTCCGACTGAATTGTCCCACAAAGTAGTTCTTTTTCAAAAAGTCCCGCTTCCATTTCCCCAAATCCCATTGGTGTTTTATGGCATGAACCCCCCCCTCCCCCTTAAACCCTTTATTTCCCCAGGGTCTGATATCCGTTGGGAAAATTGTGTTGTTTTGTTAGCGAGTTTTGTTTCTTTTACTGCTAGATGTTGGGGATTTTTCACTATTTTTCATTCCCTCCTCTGTTTTTTCGTTATCCCTCCCGTTTGTTACCAAACCTTTATTTTTTTTCTATCATTGTGGTATGCAAATATATTTGGGGGTTGGGGGGGGCGAGAGCCCTTTGGGGGGGCCATTGGGGGTGTGGGAGGGGGGGTTTGGTTGATGGGGGGGGGTCAGAATGCCTATAAGGGGCAGCTGTTTTGGGTGAGGTTTTGATATGGGGGTTGGGGGGGCAGAGGGGAAAAGGATTTGGGTTGTAGTATGGTTTTAGTTGCGTTTGGGGAATGTCGCGGGGGGACTTTTTGGGGGGAGATTCTGTGGGGTGTGTTTGCCCTTCCTCCTGTTCTGGGTATCCTGGCTCTTTTCATTGCGTTCTCGTTCCTCCTTGCGTCTCTGTACCCCTCTTTCAGTGTAGTCCCGTTTCTTCTTTGTGTTCTGTCGCGGTCGAGGTATACTCTCTGGTATCCACCCTCTTTGTCCCTCAGTCCTTCTATCTCTGTCAGATTCCTGGTTCGAACTGATTCTTCCTTGAAAGTTACTCTATGACAGGCCGTATCCTTCCACTCGCAAACCTCCCAATTCTCTGAAAATTTTGTCACTGGGTCATAAGTGCCCTCCCCTATTGTTTTCATGATGCCTTCAATCCATTTTTTTATCCTCCTGTTTTATTTCTTCACAGTTGGCCCCTGGCTTCTGGAGTCCCGTACACAAAAACTGACCTCGCCCTTTCCTCCACCCACTGAGTCTCCATCTGCTTCCTCTGGAGGCATTTTATTTCCTTCCAATGACATGTTCTTGCCTTCAGTCCCTGTCAATCTGTGTGTTGTTTGTGTGTGTGTGGTTGTGTGTGTGTGTGTTTTGTGTTTGTACATAATTTCAGTAGGAGTGTATACAAATAATGAAAAGTTAATGAATGAAAAGCATCTGTCTTGGTGGGTGTAATTTACAGGACGCATTTTTTCTGTATGTGTCCCCCTCCTGTAATTCCACCCACCAGGACAGTCTGGGCAGTAGAACCATCGAGACAGACCAATTACCATCCAACGTTCACTGGAAGGGGCCCAACAACCGCTGACCTCGTGAAGTGGGAACAGCTGACTTGGGAAAAACAGAGAAGTTCGTCTGAGAGGACACAGGTTGGCTCTGTGATACAAGGAACTAGGAAAGCATAAATAAAATAATAAACTTGAAGATGGAAATTGATATCACGGAGTTCACAGTTGGAGACGCTGAAACATGATCCAGAAGAAGGTAACCGAGGAGATGAAGGCAAGAGATAGAGAAAGGAAAGAGAGACCTACCTGAGGACTACTACTACTACTACTACAACTACTACTACAACTACATACTAATAAAATAATAATAATAAAAATATTATTATGATCATAAAGTCATAACAGAGCAATCTGGACGTCAAGAAGCAAGTTAATTTTAGTCTCAGGCTGGTTGAAGCAGGAAACCTTGACGCAGCCTTCACAGTAAGATCTAAAAGAGTCCAAGAAATGGAAGGCAAGGCCCACAAATTAGGTGATACACACACATACACAAACACAGCACAAACACACACAGTGCACACACACACACATACCAACACACACCTAACATACATACACACACACACACACGCACACACAAACAGACGTGAAAGCAGTATCGCTGAATAGTGGCTCTTGGCCCAGGATTTTAGCGTTTTAGTGCTGTCCTATAGATTATACTTAGCGGTTCATCGTACGTAGTGAAACAGTGAACATACTACACGAGTGTAATAGCTTTCAAGAGTGCGAATAATGTGATAAGATCGCAAAAATTTACAAAATTTAAATTTGAAGGAGTGCTTGAGTGAGGGAGGGTAGCAGTCCAGCTGATCAGGCGCTGGCGCTCAGTGTTGACACAAAAATATGCAAACCAGTTTTAATTGGTTAACGGGTGATCTGAAATATGAACAAATTACATATGTTATTGGTTATAACAGCATGTATTGATAAGGACCATCAAAGAGTGATTAATTAATACTGAAAGAAAGAAAAAATTTATACAATCCCCAGCTGTTGGTGAGTTTGTGAATGTAGCTAACATCATCAAGACTTTTATACTAAGACTGTAGCAAAAGAAAAAAGAGGGAATACCAAGGTCTTAAAAGAAAAAGAAAAGAACAACTTGAATGCATTATAAAGTTCCTGAAAGGGGTTCAAAATAGAAGGATTGAAATAGCAGCCACAATCAGGAACCTCCATTGTTGTGCAGTACATCACTTGCCTATGTTGTGGTTAAATTTGGTGTTAGTGTCTAAAGTCTCAGTGTCGCCGCCTGCTGGTTGTATGCTATACCATCTCTCTGCTCCTATTTCAGTACCAGGAGATAGATATGGTTAGTAAATTATCTAAATATCGCCAGGTAACCTCCAGAAGAGTTGTGTAGCCTAGTGAAACCCCCCCTGACAGTACCCGAAGTGAACCGCCCCCCTGCTGTGGTAGCCTAGTGAACCCCCTGACAGCGACAAGCCTGTAAACAAGTACTCACATACAAACACACGTGTGCACCAGTAAACAGTAAGCACATACAAACACACGTGAGCACTCCGTAATTATTATTATAAAAAACATTAGTATAGTATTAAGGAATGAGTGAGAAAAAATAATCCTATAAATCTTCAAAAAATTAAATGATAAGCCTAGAGTGCGAAGATCTGGGCCGGGAGAGTACCGGTGACCCACCACAACAAAGATCGGGCCGGGAAGAGTACCGGTGAACCAAGGAACACAACAAAGATCTTTGGCCGGGATGGAGTACCGTGAACCCAAGAACAACAAAGATCTGGGCCGGGAGAGTACCGTGAAACCAAGAAAAAAAACCGGAACAAAGATCTGGCCGTGAGAGTACGGTGAAAACCAAGAACAACAAAGATCTGGGGCCGGGAGAGTAAGCGGTGAACCAAGACCAACAAAGATCTGGGCCCGGGAGAGTATCGTGAACCAAGAACAACAAAGATCTGGCCTGGACAGTACCGGTGAACCAAGAACATCAAAGATCTGGGCCGGGAGAGTACCGTGAACCAAGAACAACAAAGATCCTGGGCCGGGAAGATTACCGGAGAACCAAGACAACACAGATCTGGGCCGAGATTACCGTGAACCAAGACAACAAAGATCTTGGCCGGGAGAGTAAACCGTGGTGAACCAAGAACAACAAAGACTTGGGGCCCGGGAGAGTAACCGGTGAACCAAGAACAACAAAGATCTGGTCCGGAGAGTACCGTTGAACCAAGAACACCAAAGATCTGGGCCGGGTGATAGACCCGGTGAGAGCCAAGAACAACAAAGATCTGGTCCGGCAGAGTACCGGTGAACCAAGAACAACAAAGATTTCTGGGCCGGGAGAGTACCCGTGAACGCAAGACCAACAAAGATCCTGGGGCCGGGAGAAGTACCGTGAACCAAAACAACAAAGATCTGGGCCTGGAGAAGTACGTCGTGAACCAAGAATCAACAAAGATCGGGGGCCGGGAGAGTACCGTGAACCCAAGAACAACAAAGATCTGGGCCACGGGAGAGAGTACCGTGAACCAAGAACAACAAAGATCTTGGCCGGGAGAGTAACCGTGAACCAAGAACAACCAAGATCTGGGCCGGGAGAGAACCGGGAACCAAGAACAACAAAGATCTGGGCCGGGAGGGGGGTACCGGTGAACCATGAACCAACAAATATCGGGCCGGGAGAGTCCGGTGAACCAAGAACAACAAAAGATCTGGGCCGGGAGAGTACCGGTGACCAAGAACAACAAAGATCAGGGCCGGGAGAGTACCGGTGAACCAAGAAGAGCAACAAAGAATCTGGGCCGGGAGATTACCGTGAACCAAGAACAACAAAGAATCTGGGCCGGGAGAGCACGTGAACCAAGAACAACAAAGATCTGGGCCGAGGGAGAAGTACCCGGTGAACCAAGAACAACAAAGATTCTGGGCCGGGACAGGTACCGGGTGAATGGGCCAAGAACAACGAAGATCTGCGCCGGGAGATGGTAACCGGTGAAGACCAAGGCAACAACAAAGTAACTGGGCCCGCGGGAGAGTAACCGTGAACCAACGAACAACGAAGATCTGGGCCGAGAGTACCGGTGAACCAAGAACAACAAAGATCTAGGCCGGGAGAGTACCGGTGAACCAAGAACAACAAAGATCTGGCCGTGGAGAGTAACCGGTGAACCAAGACCAAACAAAAGATCCTGGGCCGGGAGAGTACCGGTTTGAACCAAGAACAACAAAGATCAGGGCCGGAGCGTACCGTTGAACCAAGAAAAACAAAGATCTGGGCCGGAGAGTACCGAGGAACAAGAACAACGAAGATCTGGGCCGGGAGATTACCGTGGAACCAAGACGCAATAAACAAATAGTGGTTAACGTGACCCCCCCCCTCTTTTTCACAAGAACAACAAGTCGAGTAAACACACAATAACACACACACAAACACAATGTACACAATTAATATTATATATTATATATTAGTGCAATTAATAAGGATTTGATTTGTGAAAATTTTGGGGTTGCTTCAAAAGAGTAGCGTAGCCTAGTGGCATTGCACACGCACACCCATACACCCAACACATACCCACACACACCCACACACACCAACACACACCCACACCCACACCCAAACCGCATCACCCACACACACCCGCACACAACCCCGCACACACCCACACACACCCACACACCCACACACACCCACACACACCCACACACACACCCACACACACCCACACACACCCGACACGTCCACACACACCCGCACACACCCGCACACCACACACACACCGCACACACCCCGCACACACCCGCACACCCACACACAACACCCGCACACTGACCACACACCCACACACACCCACACACACCCACACATCCACACACACCACACAACACCCCACACACACCCACGACACCCACACAACACCCACACACACCCACACACACCACACACACCCACAACATCACACAGAACCCACACTCACACACACTCACACACACACACACACACACACACATACACATCACAACATACACACACATCACACACACAACACCAACACACACACACACACACACACACACACACACACACACAGCACACACACACAACACACACAACACACGCAACACACACACAACACACACACACACACACACACACACACACACACACACACTGCATCACACACACACGCGCAACACACACAACACACCACACTCACACCACACAAACACATTGCCAGACATCACACATACACACCCCCCACCCCTCACCGACATTGTCACTCCTTCACCCTCCCCCTCCCCACCTCTCCCACCTTCCCCCTCTCCCTCTCCCACTCACCCACTTGCTTCACTCTCCTTCCCACTCCCCCTTCCCACTACTCTCCCATATAAAAATTTCATAGCCACAGATCACAAATAAGGGACTGTAGGAAAGAAGGATCAAAACTGCATGTACAAACTCAATCAGTGGAGACTGATAATGAAAAGAGCTTATGCTAATATGTGGAGGCCTAACAGACCACAGCAGAGCCCAGGGAAAGCCGAGAAGGGAAAATGACAGGCCACTGAGCCCAAGTACTTTAGCTAGTGAAACTGAAGAAAGGAAGGAGGAAATCAAAGGGGGGATGGTATACACAGGGATATCAGTGGAAGAAATGAAAGGGTGAGGTCGGTCTTTTGTATGTGCACCAGAAGTTAAGGGGAAACATATGAGCCAGAAAACAAGGGGAAAAAAAGCAATTGAAAGCATCATGAAGCAATAGGAGAAGACGACAATGACCCATGCTGGAAAATTTTCGGAGAATAGGGGTGGTATGTAAAAGAACCCGGCCAGTGAAAGTGACCTTCAAGGCAGAATCAACTCGGAACAGATCCTGCAGGAGAAAGCACGATTAAGGGACATGCCGGCATACAGGAAGGTGTAATCTCGACCGCGACAGAACACAAGCCAGAAAGGCAGAAACAAAGAGAGATGGTAAAAAGCGAAAGAGAAAGAGAGGAAATGGAGAAGACAGACAGGAGATCCCAGACTCAGGGAAGATCAAATACAGCCTCCCTCGATACTTACTTCGCTATAGAAGCCACCCACCAGGTCCACCCCATTGCAACCAACACTCTAAACCAAAACACTCCATGCCACAATCCAATGCCCCCACCCATTCTGCAATACAAACTCCAACCCCAACAGTCAACCACCCATAGTTCCTTATTCAAGGTCTCCCACTTCCCCAACTCCATACACCTCCAGACCCAATCTTAGAAAAGAAGTTTTGAAGGTGTGTATGCAAATGCAATGGAATAAAACAAATAAGTATGAGGAGTGGCACGAAAGAATTCAAGGAGACAATCCCCAGAAACAAAACTCACCAGAATAATAACAATTCAATCTTTCCATCCGGATATCACATCCTCCTCAGGAAAGACAAGGGAAGGAGAGGGAGGAGGAGGTTGCACTGCTATTAAAAAACAAGTGGGGGTGAGAAAATGGAAAAGGGAAATGGATGGCACGGGGCGAAAGGGACTACTTAGTAAGAACACTCCATCTGAGGGACATAAGAGGTGGATAATTGCAGTAAGTACCAACCCACCACAGAACTGCAGAGCCAGAGAAGAAACGATGAGAGCAACAGAGCAATGGTCCGACACACTAGGCCGAGTGCCAGGAGAGCACACATGGGGGAGCAAAGTTACTAGTTATGGTGATTCAATCACAAGGAATTGACAAGTGAAAACTGGAGCCCCAATGGGGGTTCCCGAAACATGGAGAGCCTAAGATGATGGACCCGGTTATACTGGAAAAACTCATGCATCACCATGTTAGAGACACTACCATAGAAAGAGGAGAGTGGATGAACCAGCAAGACTGGAACCTTGTATTCACCTTGAGTAGTCCTGACATCGAGGATATCATGTATTAAAGGCCCCTGGGGGCTAGTGATCATGTGGTCTGTGCTTCGACTACATAGTTTGAGCTCCAGTGGAGAGACAGCAGGCATAGGGTGGGAAAAACCAACTCAAAAGGGGGAACTACTCAGGCTTGAGAACTTCTTCAAGACATTCAGGTGGAGTGGGAACGACAGGAAAACCAGTACAAGAAATGATGACTATATGGCAACAAAATGCAAGAGGCAGAGGAGAGTTTGTTCCCAAGGGAAACAAAATAATGGAAAGAACAGATGAGTCCCTTGGTTCACCATAGGTGTGTTAGGAGGCAAAACTAGGTGTACTAGAGAATGGAAAAGGTACAGAAGACAGAGAAACAGGAAAATAAAGAGAATTAGCCGAAGACCAGAAACGAATATCACAGATAAGAAGGAAGGCTCAAGCGGCCAATACAAAAATGACATAGCATCGGGGGGGGGGGGGAAAGTCAAGACTGACCCGAAGCTGTGTACAGCCACATCAGGAGGAAAACAACAGTCAAGGACCAGGTAATCAACTGAGGAAGGTGATGGGAATTCACAAGAAACGACCGAGGTATGTCAGGAGCTCAACACCAGATTTAAAGAAGTATTTACAGTGGAAACCCAGTAGACTCCAGAAAACAAGCAGGGGGTGCACCAGCAGTGCTGGATGAGGTACATATAACCAAGGGGAGGGGGTGGGTAGGCTGGCGCTATGCGAACTGACACCTCAAAGGCGGTGGGACCAGACATCTCTTCCTCCGTGGGTCCTTAAAAGGAGGAGCAGAGACATTGTGTGTACCATAACAATGATCATCAACACAGTCATTTAAACTGGGCAACTCCCCGAGTATGGAAGATGCAAATGTAGTCCCCAACTTTTAAAAAGTGAGACAGACAAGAGGCACTAACGACAGACCTGTATCACTAACGTGTGTAGTATGCAAGGTCATGGAGAAGATCATCAGGAGAGAGTGGTGGAGCACCTGGAAAGAAACAAGTGAATAATGACAACCAGCATGTTTCAGGGAGGAAATCTCTGTGTCACAAACCTATTAGAGTTTTTAGACAAGGTGACGGAGAAGTAAACAAGAGAGAGAGGGGTGGATCGAACTTGTATTTTTTTGGACTGCAAGAAAGGCCTACGACACAGTTCCTCACAAGAGGTTACTGCAAAAGCTAGAGGATCAGGCACACAACAGGAAAGGCACTGCAATGGATAAGAGAATACCTTACAGGAGGCAACAACGAGTCATGGTACGTGACGAGTGTCATTAGTGGGCGCCTGTGAACAAGCGGGGTTCCACAGGGGTCAGTCTAGGACCTGTGCTGTTCTTGGATATGTGATTGACATAAACGGAAGGGATAAGACTCAGAAGTGTCCTTGTTTGCGGACGATTGAATTAATGAACGAACAAATCGGATGAGGATCAGGGCAGGACTACAAAGACCTGGACAGGCTACAAGGACTGGTCCCAGCGAACTGGCTCCTTGAGTTTAACCCTGCCAAAGCAAAGTCATGAAGATTGGGGAAGCAAAAGAAGACCGCAGACACAATATAGTTAGATGGCCAAAGTCTGCAAACCTCACTCAAAGGAAAAAGATCAGGGGGTGAGTATAACACCGAGCAAATCTCCATGAGGCGCACATCAATCAGATAACTGCTGCAGCAATAACGGGCGCCTGGCAAAACCTACTGATAGCGTTCCGATACCTCAGTAAGGATTCGTTCAAGACTCTGTATACCAATTACGTCAGCCCAAACTGGAGTATGCAGCACCAGATAGGAATCCACACCTATCAAGCACGTCAAGAAAATAAGAGAAAGTGCAAAGGTTTGCAACAAGACAGTGCCAGAGCTACGGGGAGATTGTTTCTACAAGAAGGTTGAGGGAAATCGGCCTGACGACACTGAGGCCATGAGGGCATGGAGACATGATAAAACTACATATAAATTAACTGCGCGGAATAGACGAGGTGGACAAAGACGGGATGTTCCCAGAGAAGGGACAACAGACACAAGAAGTCCACAATGGAAGTTGAAGCTCAGATGAATCAAAAGGATGTTAGGAAGTATTTCTCAGTCATAGAGTTAATCAGTCGTGGAATAACCTAGAAAGTGACGTAGTGAGGCGGGAACCATACATGTTTTAAGGCGAGTATATAAAGCTCATGACAGGAGAGAGATGGACCTAGTAGCATCAGTGAACGAGGCGGGGCCAGGAGCTTGACTCGACCCTTTAGTAGCAACCACAAATAGGTGAGTAACAAATATTGAGTAACACACACAGCACACATACACCGACACACACACACATACACTGACACACACACATATATATATATATATATAATAATATATATATATATATAATATATATATATATATATATAAAAAAATAGTATATATATATATATTATAAGGTAAATGTTGGTAGACAGCAACCGCCCAGGATGTACTACCGACCTGCCAAGTGAGTGTAAAACGAAAGCCTGTAATTGTTTTACATGATGGAATATAGCTGGTGTCCTTTTTTCTGTCTCATGAACATGCAAGATTCAGGTACGTCTTGCTACATCTATCTTACACTTAGGTCACACTACACATACATGTACAAGCACATAGTAAACACACCCCTCTGGGTTTCCTTGCCTATTTTCTTTCTAGTTCTTATACTTTGTTTTTCCTCTTATCTCCATGGGGAAGTGGAACAGAATTCTTTCCTCCGAAAGCCATGCGTGTTGTAAAGGCGACTAAAATGCCGGGAGCAAAGGGGCTAGTAAACCTCTTCCCTGTAAATATAACTAACTGTTAAAAGGAGAAACTTTCAGTTTTATCCATTTGGGCCCCCCGCTCGGTGGGATACGGCGTGTGTTGAAAGAAGAAAGAAATAAATATATATATAAAAACACTGATCTCTGGCAGAGGAGACACGAACATACGAACCTTAAGGAACAGGTACGCATGCATTAACCAATCTACCCACATCTGACTATACCTTGGCGTGTAGCATGCCTAAACACGTTTTGATCCAAGGCAGCCCCAGCTTCAGGGAGAGGCTTACAGCTTTTCCATCACATCCCCTGCATGCATGAGCCTTACTAGAGAATTTGAACATTGCAAGGAATCGCGAGAGCATGCGAAATATACACAAACACTGATCTCTGGCTGAGGAGACTCGAACCTACGAACCTAGGACAAGGACGCAGTGCCCCCCATACACTGATGTGGG